>KN476312.1:34518-51501 GCA_000787095.1 Periophthalmodon schlosseri
TAAATGTATTTTCAAATATGTTTTTCAGCCAGAAACTATTAGGTTGAAGAGTTGGGAGAGACATTAAAATAATTGGAGCAGTGAATCGAGCCTCTGCAGCAGTGTAGATCACTGGATTATGCAACATCAAGCATCTTCAGAAATAATTACCAAAATAATTGGAGTTTGCTCACACAGATTTTAGTAAATGCCAAACACTGCCTTTGGATAAATTTGTGACTACCACATACCACCAATGGGTGTACACATGTTCACTTGTTAATCCTCATGGAGGGAACTTTCACACATGCACATGGGACTACACAGGGACTACACCAAAAACAAAATTTAGACTAGACCAGGAATAAACTAGGACTAAAACAGGACTAAACCAAGTCTTCATCTGGACTAAACAGGGCTCAAACCAGGACCCAACAAGGACAAGAGTGAACACACAGGTCTAGTCCTAGTTTAGTCCAGGTTTAGTCCTAGTTTAGCCTAATTTTAATATGATGTTTGTGAAAGCATGAAAGCACCCATAATGTAACCTATCCAATCCAGTTTCAGAATGATGAAAATAAGGACTGTTGTCAATTATCAATTTAAAACTTTCTAAATTCTATCTTTTGAATGGTGAAAAGTCAGCAAAATGCTACGCTAAACACTGTAACAGGAAACCCACCGATACATTTACATTATACACTAAATATCATATATATGTAATGAACACACAATTTGTCATCTATACTCTCTGTATTATTAACAGACAATAATCATGAACCTACCATAAGTTCATTTCAATAATAACACAATGACACAATGATATAATCTATAAGTCTTTATTTTTGCAGATAACATATATTGCAATCATGCTTTTTCATAGAACACCATCTAAAGACATTTATTATATTTTTTACATAGAATATTTTACATTAGGCCCAAGAAACAGCTAGAAATATACAAAACAATATGCTCTGACTAGACATCTCTATTACATTATTATTATAATCATCCTCTTTATTATTACTCTATGGTTATTATATACTTCATACTTGATAGAGATATGTGCTTTAGTGTCTGAAATTGTATTATTGCAGTAAAGAGCAAATAAAATCACTTTTGTTCAAACATTTAGACAAAAGAAAATATAATAAGATGATTTCAGGTGGTACGGACATTCACAAGTACATGTAATACACAGTCCAGTTTTACAACATCGTTCAAAGAGAAACTGCAGAATGGTCACTATACAAAATTCACCCAGCAACCGTGGTCATTGCACACTTTAAATTTCACATAAAAGTCCAGTTTCTTGTCGCAAAGAGCTGCCACAAAATCCATGTAATTTTGAGCTCTGTCTTGTAATAATAGTAACTCTCTACTTCTTTCTTGATATGTCTTAATAGGTTTTTCAGTTCCCTTTACGGGGGGAGTTTAGTGGTGTTGGCCCTGCATTTAGCATCTGGCAACATTCTATTGGCCTGTTGTCAATGTTTTGTGATACTGAGTTGTCTGTAAAAGTGATGTTAAACGTTAGCATCGTAAAGAGTTTGATAAGCGATTTAGTAAACTTGTGGTAAGTACTAGGTTTTTAATGTTTGGTGTGCTTTTTTAAAATGTAATAATTGTAGATTTAGTGTATACAGTTTGGTCACTTCCACCTTTGTTCCTGAGACATGGACTACGCACATAGACAGTAGAAGAAGACATTGGACCAAAGGACTATTATAAAAAACTCAACAATGACAACACTATTTGTAAACTACAACTCTCGTAATGATGAAGATACACAACCCAGATCTCAGCTTGAACCAGGGAGCTTCTAGTTAAGGGGTAATGCTCTGTCCATTGAGCCACAAGCCCTTATTTTTCATGTTTTTTCAACAAGTTCACTGGCAATGCTACAACGCTTATAGCTACAGCCACAACATTTCAGTTTGGAGCAAAGAAATCTCCATCCCACCCATCGTATGAACTGTTGGCACCCCTCAGACATTAGCTTACAACGCCAATATCAAACTTTGAACGCCTCTGCACCTGAGTAACCTAAATAATGATACTGGTATTCAATGAGAGTGAATTGTAAACATTGTACCGTGGACATTAGAGCTAGCACAATGTAGCATATGTGGCTAACAGTCATTGTAATTTAGTCGTGGCAGAAATGTAAGCTAGCATATCAGACAGAATTAGCCCTAGCAAGCGTCGCACAATACGTTACAACAGTGAGCCTGATCTATTTTTACTTGGCTGGTTAATGACTTTTCCTGAAACTCCAAATTCAATGTTTATTTTCCTCTTGAAAAATGACATAAGTTGTAACAGTTAGAGCCACATAAGTACAGAACAAAGCGGCCTCCATCGCAAACGACCCAAACAACCATTCATGCCCCTATCTCGGGCTTAAAGCAAGAATCTAGTTACAATAAGCCAGTCTTGCATTGCACAGAGCTTTTGCGCGAAGTAGCATGTCAAGCTAACAGTCGTGATAGAGGACATCTTTGCACAACTTGGCAAGAAAATAAGCTGATTTCACATATGTTACTCACTAATCATGCAGAACTGTTTTGTAAAATCGTTGACTGAAAAAAGTTTAAAAGAAGTATATATAGGTCTACAGTAAATCGCTGTACAAAACCCACTCCCATGGTCCACTTTTCTTCTACTGTCCATATTTACTAAACAGTTAAATTCCTGACTGTAATGCGGCAGCTTTGTAGTTTTTCCCAGCCATACTAAAACCTCCTTCTATTCCTCATATGTAATATTTTATAGCTTTGTCGAGTGTGCTACAATTAACTTCATGCAACCCTGAAACTAACCTAACCTGCTCGAGCCCCATGCAGATGTCGTCGATTCTTACAGGCGATAAGCACAGAAGATCACTGAAATTGTGCTTGTAAATGAAGGAACCCTGTTGTGAAGAGGGGGGAGTTTGATTCATTTTGCTCATGTTATAATTTTGGTCCTTGTCATGCTCACGTACAAAATGAGCTACAAATGGTTCTACAAAAAAGATTCGGACAACGTACAAAGATTTTTAGAAAAACAAAGAAAGAATATAACAGTCTCTTGCTATGTAATAACCAGATGGAGCCATAGGCAAATCGCAACAACAAAATGCAATTCACTCTAGACCAGATTTTAAAATTGATAACTTTCTTGCTTATCTGTGATTACATAGAGCCAAAGTCGTTATATGGAAAGAGCTTCCATACGTCTAATCACAATGTTTTGTTTGTTGTTTCTCCTTTTGCATTTGAAAAAGTTGAATTTTATTTTCTATCAGTGAACCATACCACAGAAATGGCAAAGATTAGCAAGACAAAAAAAAAACCCAAATGATTTTCTATTTAATATCAGTCCTATCAAATTTCCAATAGGTTTTACCCCTGAATTTTGAATTTCGCATTATATTTTTGAAGCAATTGTTTTAGAGAATTGAAGTCGCTGTGTTTGTACTTTGTTGTTGTGACCTCTCCACCTTAACGTGGTCTAAATCTCTAAAAGATATTTTTGCTGCTGTCACAGGTTTAAAAAGACAAAAACACTCACTGTGCTTCTACTTGTGCTTCTCCAAAGTCGGTAAACATCTTTCTGACTGAATGATAAACCTCACGTCAGGGCAGATTTGGCCTATACCTTTTGCACATTTCCATAAAATTTTCTGTATCAAATTTTCCTTTAATTTCTTCATATATTACACTGCATTCATTGTAAAGAGTTTATCTCATGAACAAGCAAATGCAACCATACAGTTTCTTTGTACAGTAAATATAGTTTAGTAGGTTAATATCCTTAAAGTAGCACAATACTATTGAATGGGCCTCCAACTTTAAATTATAGTTTGAATATACAGTAATTTCCTAAGTCACATTTTCATTCCTAAGACTTTTTGCATAATAAAATTGATAATATCACATAACAACTCTGCTGGGTAGTTTAGTTTTTCCTCATAGCTTTTATAGATCTGTATTTTACAAATACACATGGATACTGTAATCAGGTTGGTCTCACGTGTCCCCAGGAGGTAGGTGAATGAAAGCAGACATGGCAGTCTGGTGGTCGCTCCAACCTGGATCACAGAAGCTGAGCGCGTCGCCGTGATTTCAGAGGCGGGGGCGGGGCTTAGATGTAGGCCTCTTCAGTGGGAGGGTTCTGGCTCTGGTCCGGCTGCTGCTCCGGGCCGTTCTCCTGAGACTTGGCCAGAACCACTGGTTTGATCATCTGCCGCAGACGCTGTTGAGAAGAAGGGAATGTCATTTGAATTAAAACAATATGAAATTAACAAGCAGCCGCATGAGAACACATAAAGTGGAGGACTTGTGTCACTGTAAGGCAAAGCAAGGCAAGTTTATCTGTATAGCACAATTCATACACAAAGTAATTCAAAGTACTTTACATAATAAGAAAGACATTAAAATCACAATACAACAAATCACAACATAAATAATCACAAATAATCATCATAAAGTTAACATTAAAGGAGAAAAGTGCAGAATAAAAATCTTTCAGTCATATGCACAGTTAAACAGAACCGTTTTGAGCCTGGATTTAAACATTGTCAAAGTAGAGGCCTGTCTCACATCTTCAGGAGACTGTTCCAGGTTTTAGTTGCATAAAACTGAAATGCTGAGTCCCCATGTTTAGTCCTGACTCTGGGCACCAGCAGGAGGCCGGTCCCTGAGGTCCTCAGAGTGTGAGATGGTTCATATGCACACTGGGGGTGATTGACCCCCAGGTCAAGAACATTTTACCTGAGAAACATTTTTCCAATTTCAACAAAGTACTCTCTGTCTTCTAGATACGACTTGAACCAGTTTAGTGCAGTACTAGAGAGGCCCACCCAGTCCTTTAGTCTCTGTAGGAGGATCCCATGATCGACAGTGTCAAAGGCAGCACTCAGATCTAACAGGATCAAGACTGAGACTTTGCCTGCATCAGTGTATCAGACGGATTCAAAGGAGTTGTTCATTTGGAGAAAGTTAATAGGTTAATAAGCTGTTGGTAAACAACTTTTTCAAGGACTTTGCCTAAAAATGGCAGATTTGTGATTGGTCGGTAATTGTTCAGTATTGTGGCATCAAGGCTGCTCTTCTTTAGAAGAGGCTTGATAACCTTAGTTTTCAAAGCTCCTGGGAATGTTCCAGATTGAAGTGACATGTTAACTATGCAAGCGAGTGGTGACAGAAAACTGTTGAGCACAGACTTTAGAAATTTAGTGGGTAACACATCGAGGCAGCATGTAAATGAACTCAGACTGGTGACGATCTCTTGGACAGTTTTGTCAGTTACAGGTGCAAAGTGAGTCAGCTCTAAGTGTCTAGTAGGGTTTTGGAGTGAAGAAAACACTGTTGCCATGACAATTAACAATTCAAAACTAAATATTATATCTTTGAATGGGGAGAGATGCTCAAAATGACACCTATAAACAGGAAGCTAAAACCCATAAATAGCTTGGAACAACAGAGGTAGTACTGTAACCCAGGTTCTTTTAGTAAAAACATCGGATTTGCTAGTGCCAAGCCAGAACAGAGAAACTTAGCTTATTTCAATCGTTATCTAACTTCAATTTCTGTTATGCATTACATAAAAGTATAGTTATGTTCACATTCAATTTGAACTTCATGAGAGGAAAAAATATCTAAAGAAATGCTTTAGGACATATTCTGGATCACAAACTGGATCTAAAATGTTCTGTTCAATAAGGATGCCACATATAGTGACAGGTAAATCCTCTGCTGCCTTGTCTTGTAAATGGGACCATTGTAACCCATTGTCTACTGTGGTCTCCTTGTCTCTTAGCCAACCCGAGATTGTAATCTGTCAACAATAACACATTTGGATCTACAGAATGTTGACATTCACAAACGTGCCCAAGTATGAACATTGTACTGGAGCATTGCTATTCCACAAATGTGACTGCAACACAACACTGCTTCGTACTAACACAACACTCCTTCGTACCAGACAAAACATAGTACCATCAAACTTGAATAAACCTCTCATGGTAAACAATACATGCTGATTTGCACATGTCCTCTGAAACAGTCCTCTGAAAACACTGTTGCCATGACAATTAACAATTCAAAACTAAATATTATATCTTTGAATGGGGAGAGATGCTCAAAATGACACCTATAAACAGGAAGCTAAAACCCATAAATAGCTTGGAACAACAGAGGTAGTACTGTAACCCAGGTTCTTTTAGTAAAAACATCGGATTTGCTAGTGCCAAGCCAGAACAGAGAAACTTAGCTTATTTCAATCGTTATCTAACTTCAATTTCTGTTATGCATTACATAAAAGTATAGTTATGTTCACATTCAATTTGAACTTCATGAGAGGAAAAAATATCTAAAGAAATGCTTTAGGACATATTCTGGATCACAAACTGGATCTAAAATGTTCTGTTCAATAAGGATGCCACATATAGTGACAGGTAAATCCTCTGCTGCCTTGTCTTGTAAATGGGACCATTGTAACCCATTGTCTACTGTGGTCTCCTTGTCTCTTAGCCAACCCGAGATTGTAATCTGTCAACAATAACACATTTGGATCTACAGAATGTTGACATTCACAAACGTGCCCAAGTATGAACATTGTACTGGAGCATTGCTATTCCACAAATGTGACTGCAACACAACACTGCTTCGTACTAACACAACACTCCTTCGTACCAGACAAAACATAGTACCATCAAACTTGAATAAACCTCTCATGGTAAACAATACATGCTGATTTGCACATGTCCTCTGAAACAGTCCTCTTAGGTGATGATGTGCAGATGTGGTCCAATACAAATGAATAGGAGCCAGTATCTCAGTGTCACAGCTGAAAGTGTGTTGTCAAATGGTAAAGCTATAGGCGTAAACACCAGCTGCACACAGTGAAGACGAATGGTGTGCCCGAGGCCTCCTCTGACACACTACACTTGTATCTTTTGTACTGTGTGATTTATGGTTTGATGAGTCCACGGAGCCTGATATATGACTCAAATATGAAATGACAGCTGCTAAAGATGATACTAGAAATCAGTGCTGCATGAACACTCCCAGCACCAACTCTTCACCCTCAGTAACCTGTCTGTTTTAATACACTGTTAAAACAAGCTACACTACTGAGTTGCCACCACAAACGTTGTGCTTTAATAATAATAATACCTTACATTTGTAATGTGCTTTACAGGCTCTCAAAGCGCTACACTGTAGTCATTATTCATTCCCTCCACCCTCAGTGGTGGTAAGATACTATTGTACCCACAGCTGACCTGGATTAGACTGACAGAAGTGAGGCTGCCAGTCTGCACCAGCGGCCCCTCCACCAACACTCACACACACCACTTTCATACTAGGCAAGGTCTGTAAAATGTTTTGCCTAACGACAGAATTTGGTACTGAGTGGGAATCAATTCTCTGACCTTTGGATTGGGGGAGCTCTGCTCTAACCCCTGAACCACTGTCAATGAAGGTGCATTATGTAACTTCGTCTCCATGGAGACAAGCAGGTAATGCCACCACGCAAAGATACAGATCAGATCTGTAGAGAGGAGAGTCTGCTCATTAAATAGTAGGTGGAGTATGTCATTTTTCTGGTGGGTTTCTGCTTTCATTGAAAAGATGATGTAAACACCAACAGCCAATATGAGTTAATGGATCTCTCCATTCAAGCCAGAAGAATTCCTTTGTAGCAAATGTACATGTTGTAAATGTTTTAGGCACTGATGACAATGTCAACAATTTATGTAGACCAACAGCCAATCAAAACAGCCCTACTGCAAAATATTGTGCTCATTCTTTTTCTGTATAACAGGTCAGGCTATTCCCAAGTCTTAATGTGTGGGATATACACATATAACCTTCTCTGGTATTGTGCACTATACATGTCTGGAATAATAACAGACATGTGATTTCATTTCACATTGTTCCTATTACAGTACATTATAAGGAGCTGAACAATGGAAAAATACCTTACTGCTATTGCTCTCACCAGTACAATTAGATTTAAAGTGAGATTCTGTTCAGGGAGAACATTTTAAACATGTCCACGTTTGAAAGACAACTGGAATATGAGCTGCTAAACTAATACAAAAAACTCATGCATTCAGAACACGTTTGTAGAAGTCAAAACTATATATTGAACACACATTATTTACAGAGGATTGCATCAAGATTAGCCAATTGCAACTATGCAAATTGTTTTTTGCAGCCATGTTATAATGTTGTCACCTCCTCAAAAACATACCTGGAGTTGTGTTTTGTTTTGCTCACACATGTTAACCCTGCATTATTAGTCTGTCTACATCTCCAAAGCCCAAAATGCTCTGTTCCGCCTTATTCCACCTTGTGTCATACAGCGATAGTTTTCAAGTTAACAGCTACATTTTCCCTTTAGTTCAGCAGAGATTGGCAATTCCAGGGCTGAAATTATTCAGAATGATTCCAGGAAGGTGTATGGAGTTTGAAAATACAGTGGAGCACTTCCTGTATTACCACATGACATCGCAAGGTGGAACAGAGTTCTGTTTAAGAGAAGAACTCTGCCTAAATATGTGGGGATCGTGAGTTAAACATGTGTGAATGAAACAAAACACAACTCCAGGCATGTTTGTGATGAGGACGCAACATTATAACATAGACAAAAAATGCATAATATGGGCCCTTTTAATCTGGTTTAAATATATTTTGTTATTTGCAGAGAACCTAATGTTAGCTAATTAACTGCAGCCAGATTTGCTAATGGCGAGCTTTCAAATAGCAATTTTGTTTAGTTTGTGACTTGCAGCACTATTGTATTGATAAAAATGACCCAACACACTGAGACTCCATTATAAATTATGCACTATACATAGGAGGTGGACTGGGGCTGTATGCTGCTGTGGGCTCTGGTTTAAATCTGTCACGGCCTAATCAGCCTCTGATTGCTACAATTAGACGATCAGTGGAGAGCGCCGCAGCAGGAACTGACACCTGCACATCGGGCACACAGCTCGGTGCTCCGGCTGTAATTATGGCCCATTTACTCTGCCTCTGCCTCCACAGCTATATCTGTCATATGGGCGCGTATAGGAGACGCTTATTCCATAAAATCAAGTCGCTCTTAATGTTAAACGCTCAATGGAGATGTTATGAAGGGTTACTGTTGGAATATTGTCTGTGCAAGAAAGAAGTAACTTTGCAGTACAAGGGCTCCACAGCAATGGCAGTAATGGGGAAAATGAAAAGATTTAAAAGTCAGATATTATGGATTTTTTTAGGGTTTTAAAAATTGGTTAGAGTCCTTAACTTTGGTATTTCATGTTTTATGAGGTTTAGTTTTGGAATTTTGGAATTAATTTGGAGTTAATGTTCCCTTTATCATTCATTCATCCTCAAAGTTTTATTTTAATATTAACAATGACCTAGGTATGTTATAGTTTAATACTAAGCACCTCAAATATAGCAAAGTATGTCTTCTTTATACTTGAAATAATGTGTAGAAGTACACAAAGGAATGTTGTAACTCTAAAAACAGTAACTGCAGGCATCTCTGACGTTTACAAGAGATCACTTATATGCTTTTCATACTTTCATACTTGTATAGTGAGTGTGAGTGTATAGGGACCACATTGGTAGGCAGGGAAGTTGAAGCCAGAACTTTTGCAGACCAATGGAGACGCTGAATTTTGAAACTATGAAGAACTACGCTCAGGTGGTACATGACTGTTTATATTTCTCAGAGTGCTACAGATCTCTGGTAGTTTTCAGATTGTGTAATGGGATGATGTCGTACACTGGGGGTAAACCATAGTGATGATAAGGTCTTTTTATTAGAGATATCCAAAAGGTAAATACCAGTATTCATTTTAGCTGCCTGCCCATCATTGGTGGAACGTAACAAAGTAAGTACTGTACTTAAGTATAAATTTTAAGTATCTGTGGATATTTTTTACTTCACTACATTTGAGAGCAAGTATTTATACTTTCTACACCACTACATTTTTGAACTGGACTGAAAAGTAAAAGTATTTTTTATTATTATTTGAGACCTGCTGAAAAGGCTGAGGGGAAGGTAAAAGATTTTTTATTATTATTTGAGACCTGCTGAAAAGGCTGAGGGGTTTATTTTTGATCAAGTTCATAATTGGACCAAACAAAAATAAACAAATTAAAAGAGCAGGAAAAAAATGATTGATTCAGTTGTTTCTGTTGAACAAAATTCAACACAAATCGTTATCAAAATCACTACATTTGAAGCCTCATAAGACTTCAAAATATACTGTACGTGAAAATACTTTTACTTTTTACTCTTTAAACGGGTACTTTAATACTTTTACTCAAGTAGATTTTTCATGTGAGTCTCTTACTTTAATAGAGTATTTTTTTGCACCAGTAGCTGTACTTTTACTTACGTAACAAAATTGAATACTTCTTCCACCACTGCTACTCATCTATGCTAAATATTATTGACCTATAGATTGTTGTAATATCCAGCAATGGGGGCAGCTTGACTAATACGCTCCAAAAGCCAATAAAGCTAAAATAACATAATTAAAAGGCCATACAAAAGTGTGTGTGTCACATTACAGGTTAATATAATGCGTCTTACCTCTTTGTACGTGCCCTTGAGGTTGAGGAACATATAGCCCATGTATCCAGGGATGAGGATCATGGAGGACATGGCCATGAACCAGCCCACTCCCTGCCCCCAGGCCGGGAACACATAGTCCCCCATGGTGAGAGGAACCATCTGAACCGCACTGAACAAGAACACACCCTGCACAACAACACAGATTCAATTAGAACATGCAAATGTTTAAATATGTTATGATTAGGATTATTATGTTTGAGATTTATGTAATATTGTTTTGTTTTAACAATATGCACAGTATATATTTATATTGTCTATTTCTCTGGACCATATGGCAAATTTAATTATGTTTCGCCACTCATCCAAGAGGCTTCTTCAGTTCTGACAAGGTTCTGGTAAGTCAGTTTCTTATTTCTGTCTGAAGTGAGGAGCTAACTACACTGAAACACACCCTAGTTAAAAACCGGAATGATTATTTTAATAGTTAGGTCCATTGAACTAGGTGTGAGTATGGACCATATGTTTGCCCTCAATGTCCTTAGTAAAAATTAATAATAATAATAATAAACGTGTGACTTACGGCTACAATGAGAGGAGTGAAGATGCACCAGCAGGCCTTCCACCAAAGACAGGGCCGGTACCCGATCATCTCCTCAATGTTGTCGTAGAACTTGTTCACACCTGCAGTTGCAAAGTGGAATATGCTTACAATTCTAGCAATGGAGACAGATAAGAACAGCTTAAGAAGTGCTCAAGATTCACACAAAACTCACCATAAAACCATGAGATTGAAATGCACTCAAAGAAGACGAGGAACAGCAGAGACATTCCACTGGCCGAGTAGTAATCGAACAGTTTGAAAACGTACAGCCCTCCCTGCACAGATCACACACACAAGAAAAGATATGCAAGGAATTTAAAAGGGCAAAATTACATAAAGCAGAACGTATAAAACAACACATAGGAAAAATTTACTACGACGGCCAATGAACACCTCTTGATCCACTCATATAAATGCACTCCCTCTCCCCTCTCTTTCAAACTGCTCTTTTATCTATGTGCTCCATCTCTACTGTAGCAGCAGAACCACCAGCCTCCTCAGTCTCTCCATTTCTTCTTCACCGCCGCCTGACCTGGGTGCCCAAACTATGCAACCCTCAGACCTCATTCTGAACTGGCCCAAATGATCACAGCAGTGCGTTATACTTCAAATCTAAGTCATTTTACTATCATAACCTCAAGAACAAATATTGCAGTGTGATAAAGATTTTAAATGAGGGAGTGGATAAAGGTGTAGTGGCTCTGTGAAAACCTGTTAAATGCACCTGTCTAAATCTATGGCCCCCGCACTTCAAATGTGTTTCAGTATGAGGCCAGATGAAAAAGATTTGGAATGAAACTAAACCTGGACTAGACCAGGACTAAACCAGGACTATAACAGGACCAAAAGTCCACATCAGGACAAAACTAAACATGTGTGAATGCAGCCTAAATGCCAAAGTTCCATTTAATAAAACCCATGTCTATCTCTGTTTAAGTGATTTCAGATAACGTTAACTGTTGGAAACTGTATAAATCTTACAGACTTATACTAATGAGCTGATGAAGCCTGCCCCTCCTGTTATTATATGGATGAGTTGAAAGGCAGTGTGGCGAGTGCATCTTCTGTGATCTCCTTCCTATGGCCTGCAGCAGGGTTTAGATTAGCTGCGTCGCTGTGCCAGGACAAATATGACCTTGGCCTACATGCTTATGTAACTGCTGGCTCATGGACAGCTATTGTAGGTTTATGTTCATGGTTTTCAGTCATACATGACATTTTCAATACTTTTTCACATTAAAAAGATATTTTGTTAGAAATTGTTATGGCAATGGTCCTAATTTTTTATTATTCTGAAACCCATGGAAACACTCAGTGGACTTTAAGACTCAAATCACAGTTGAATTAAAAGAAATATGCAAGTGTGTTCAATGCAAAGTCGCAAACTAAGTGAAATGTTGATTTATTAAAGTGGCACTATGTATTTTTTTTTAGGATATGTTGTTTGCCTAAATGTTCCACATAATGGCATGAAACTTAGCAACCTGTACTTGAATAAATCAAAAATAGATCAGTTTATACCATACTGTGAATTCCAGGCAAAGAAATTACATTTTCATGAGACAAGCAGGAAATGGACCTTGCACCATAGACTGTGTAAAGAAGTGGACTAAGTGAGTGTAACGTCCCCCACAGCGTTCAGCTCCAGTCAAATGAAGCATATTGAGGCTAGTAGTTATAGGGGCGAATTTGGAACCGAGTTCCTTATTTGGAATTCCAACCGTGAGAATCATAGCAACCAAAGAGCACGGACACAATAGCAAAATAAAAATGCCAGGATCATGTAGAGCAAGCACGAATACGAATAATTTAAGACCAAAATGACGAGCCTGACAGCAGCAGTTACAGAGAGAGGGGCGACCGTTTTTCAATAGAAAGTGAATTGGAGCCAGAGTGGATGGAGCCGGAAGCGCGTCCATGCCCACCTCCTTTTTGGAACACAGCAGCTAGCAGGTTAGCTATGTTCATTTATATATACAGTCTATGCCCTGCACTAGAAAAGTTACATACTGTATTTTTAAGAGTAATTGGAGAGGTATAAAGACCCTATGGCATTTCATGATACAACAGCAAGATTAAATTAGAAGATTCACCAAAAACAAGCAGGATTTGCCAGTAACTATACCACAGACCTCTGCAAAGGCCCTATCCTGCAATGGTTACAGTCAGTGCCCAGACATGGACAATAATTTGTTTAAATGTTATGATATGACTTTTTTTAATACCTGGAAGAAATCTACCAGTAAACAGATCTACAAAGCTGGATATAATTTATAAAGACATTGGACAGAAATGCCCTGAAAATAACTGTAGAACATGTACTGCACTAAACAGCTCAATTCCATGCTTATCTTTGTAGACTTTATGTAGGCCTATCGAAGAAATGATGATATAATATTAGCACACTGAATTATGGCCTAATAACATAATGAGCTTAGTAAGTACTACACTAAAGACCTACTTTTCAGCAGGTTTCTATGACAGATTAAGTGAATCTATGTCAATCAAAATGAGAAGGAGAAGAGATAATGGTTCTACTGTAACAATGGCCTCAATGACATAACAGCTCAGAAAATGGCCTTTCATAGTGTTACATAAGACCAAGGTAACTGTGTGGACATAACAATATAGCATAAAACATATCTATCTCTGTGGAGACAAGCAGATGATGCTAACGGGCCAAGTTACAGGACAGATCTGCGGAGAGGCGACTACGCTTACAGTAAGAATGCATGATTGTAAGAGGGTCCATATTACGCTGTTTTCTGATCTACGTTATAATGCTGTTTCCTTATCACAGATATACCTGGAGCTGTGTTTTGTTTCATCAAATATGTTGCTGATGTCATGTGGCAATACAGGAAGTGCTCCACTGTGTTTTTAAACTCCATACACCTTCACGAGAATCATTGGGATGATTGTAGCCCTGGAATTGTCAATCTCTACTGAACTAAAGGTAAAAGGTAGCTGTTAACTTGAAAACTACCACTACATGACATCATAAAGTGGACAGAGCATTTTGAGCTTTGGAGATGTAGACAGACTAATAATAAAGACTTACTCAAACATAACTCCAGGCATGTTCTTGATGAGGTAACAGTATTACAACATGACTTAAAGCTCACAAAAGTCAATTTTGTGTAATATAGGATCTTTAAAGTATTTCTTGACAGTCTCCTCTAACTGAATAAATGCCAGATAGATCAATTGTAGTTTTAGTAAGAGTACAATTACACTGTGAGATATATTACACAAGTAGGAGGAAAAGTATGGTGTCTGAATAAATAAATCAATTGTCTCAACTTTGTATTTTTACCAATGACATCAAATTAACCAGGAAGACTGTATTTCCACTTTTGCCTCTCAACCAATCCCCTCTCAAGCCATTTATATGCACTCTCTCTCCACTTTTTTCAGCTTTTACTGTACAGTGCCAATCACTCATGTACATCAACGTCTACCCTCCACCATAGGATTAGTTAAAGGGGCTGTACCTGATTTTGAGAGGTTTGGAAAACACTAGCCTACTACCTACATTATATCTGCACGGGATGGGCCAAAACATGTAAAAGACTCTTATGTAGCCCCTCTAGTAGTGAAATAGTTTATGTATTAGCCATGTAAGTGCCATTAGCGTGTACCTGTGTGATGTTGGACAGTCCGATGATGTAGGAAATGAGGCAGACCACAGCGATGAAGATTTCTCTGCGTTTTCTGAGCACTCGAGGAAACTCATCCACCAGAGCAGTGATGAAGCCCTCGACTGTGCAGAACTACAAGAGAATAGCAGAGTTATGTGGCACATGATAAACAAATGTATGTGATTCATGTTTGCTTTTGGAAGGCTTCTGAATGTGAACATTTGTCCCGAGTGATTAAGTTCAAATGAAGTTTGAAAATAAAATAGACCCTGTTTGAAATGGCACAGGGAACATGTTAAATGAGTGAGTGAGTGGTTCCTTGATGTAAAGCGCTTTGATTCCCTTTTAGGTGGAAACAAACTATATAAAAATGTGACCATTTACCTTTAAAATATATTGAAAACTAACCATTTAAGTAACATTAGAGTTTAGTTAAGATTCAAAAAGGTGTATGGATAATAAAATACCACACATACACAGTCCAATGTGATATAGCATTGTATTATTCAAATATATGCCTTTGTTGTGTGATACATGTTATAAAGACTATAGACTGTGGTTTATGAAAGAAATGCTTCCAATATTGAACTTAAAATTAAACACCCCAAGCCCAAAATGATGTGATTGAGCTACGTGAAACCTGTCAGTCATTAAATTGGGAGGGTAAAAGCTTTTGGAACATGGTCAAAAAAAAAAATCATCGTTTACCCCCAAGGCCCAAATGGTTATTACCTGACTGTCAATCCCCAACATGAGCAGCATAGAGAAGAACAGGATGGCCCACAGAGGGGAGATAGGCAGCTGGGTGACGGCCTCAGGGTACGCCAAGAACGCCAAGCCAGGACCTACGCAAGGGACGTGTTACAATATTCAGCCATTTACAGACAATAGATGAAGATTTGAACAGTGGTTTTGTTTGGTTGTGGGACGAGTAGCTTCATATTAATCATGTTTAATGATGTTTACTCGTTATTATTGTATTATTCTCTCTGCAAGTCCTCAGTCATCCTGGATTCATTTCACTCAGTTCTGAATTACTGTAATAAAGCCAGATAACAGGCAATAAGACCAGGTGACTATTCTTTCAAACCTTTTTTGCTGTTATACTGATTCTTATAGAGCTACAGTATGTTTTCATTTGATAAAAATATATATTCTTAAATTTAAATTTTACATTGACAATATCATATTTTTATAGTATGTAAATGTAACTCTATGGTTGTGGTTCTCATGTTTATAATACCCCTATATCTATCAAGAGGAACTGTTCTTCTTGGTGCAATTTCTTTCAAATTTTATGTAAAAGCAACTTGGTGCCACTTTAACAACACCTTAATTAGCCTTAATGAACAAAGACTTAGCTCATAAGGAACAAATAGTTTATTAAGAATGATGCAGGTTTAGTAACTACTTAATCTGTGCACAGCAGCATGCTAGCTAGCTCACTGTGTCTCAAAGCTAACAGTCGCTACCCAAACAACCTATTAAAATTCAAATAAAAAATAAAGACTACACTTTTCTTTTTTTATATGTAAAATACTTCAGTTTGTAGTGTTCTTTCAATATCTATTATGCCTCAAAATTAGCATTGGCGTTAGCACTGAGACACAAACATCAATCTCTCTAAGCACAGAAGTGTCCTCCTCTGAACTTTTCATTTTATTTGTGTAGTTTTTAACATGTTGTCAGTGACATCCACCCACAGCTCCCTGCTCACTGCCTCATCTTTAAATATTTATTAATCTTAGCGTGACTCTGCAAAAAGCCAGAGAATCAAACTGGACAGGAAGTAGTGACGCTAACAGTGAGGTTGCCGGGTGCTATTGAGCCTATTAAGGGTTAAGCATTAGGGTTCGGGTGTTTCTTCAGGCTTTATTAAAAAACACTTCAAAAGCTTCAACCTAAATCACATAACCTGATTTTACGACATCAACATCCCCTTATATCCCATAATTCTTTTCCAAATGCATTTTTATGTAACGATCCCACTTCCTTACTTCACTGTGGCCTTATTGAGTTGAACATTGATTGCTGTTACCTGAGGCGGCCACATCTGCAATGTCTTTCTTCGTCACGTGGGACATGAAGCCCACAATGGAGAAGATGACAAAGCCTGCGAACATGCTGGTGAAGGAGTTGATGCAGCACACAATGACCGAGTCTCTGTAGGGGACACAAGCCGCCATTGTTACC
>KN476312.1:51622-62438 GCA_000787095.1 Periophthalmodon schlosseri
CGGACGCCATTTTGAATCTAGCACGAGAGTCTGAATGCGTTAAGCCTCCAATGGGGTTATTTTTACATCTGACAATTACGTTTTGAGTGTGAAGGTTTTTATGTTGAATTTGGGTACAATTTGGTTGGCGGTTCAGTTGACGACGTTCTATACGTGGGTACTTTATTTGAGAAGGGGCGAGAAAAATTATCATTATTATTTAATATATTGGTTTTGTAGTGATGTTGAAGAGTTACAGTGAGATTATAACTAATATACAACTATATAATATATAAGATCAGGTTAAACATTTGGGGTTTTGGATATTTCTTCAAACAATAATCATTATGGCCCATCTGAGGGAGGGACTTCACCACATAATACAATCTGAAAACCACCACAATATGAGACTTAAACTGAACTAATAAATGTGATCAGGTAGGGCATCTGGAGTAAATTTTGTGTGCTTGGGGTGGCAGGAATAGAAAACTAAACTTAAATAATTGGTTGACAAAGAAAGCTTATTCAAATATATATTTCTTTGTTCAGCTGGTGACCTATTACAGCCTAGACACAACAGGCAGAATCCCCAAACTAGAGATGAAAAACGCAGATAATATGCCCCCAACCTAATCTAGACAGTGAATTTTAGTGTGAAAGGTCTTATGTCAGATGCCCTTTCACATTGAATACATTTATGTGTAATAGTGTTGCTCAAGTAGACAACATTAAAGGTCCTATATTACGCAAAATTTACTCTTGTGAGCTTGAAGGCGTGTTATAATGTTGTTACCTCCTCAAAAAGATACCTGCAGTTGTGTTTTGTTTCCTTCACACATGTTTGAGTAACCCTTTATTATTAGTCTGTCTACATGTCCAAAGCTCAAAATGCTCTGTTGCACCTTGTGATGTCATGTAGTGGTAGTTTTTTTCGGTCGAGATTGGCAATTCCAGGGCTGAAATCATCCAGATGATTCATGGGTGGAGTTTAAAAACACATTGGAGCAATTCCTGTATTACCACATGGCATCACAAGGTGGAACAGAGTGTTTGAGACAGTTTGAGAGAAGAACTCAGGGTAAATATGTAGGGTTTGTGTGTTAAACATGAGTGAATGAAACAAAACACAACTCCAGGTCTGTTTGTGATGAGACAACAACATTATAACAAAACACAACCCAGGTCTGTTTGTGATGAGACAACAACATTATAACATAGATCAGAAAATAGCATAATATGGGCCCTTTAAGATTAAAAAGTTGTTGACTACATGTCTGTCTAACTTAAGTAAATAAATCTTGAATAGAATTAGAATAACCTTTTTAAGACAGATTAGTTCTGGGTGGTAAAGCAAATGATCCAAATGTATGAACAAATCCCAGTTCGAAGAGTCATTTGTGTCAAAATGTAAAGTCTAAGTCAGAAAGGTCAGTTTGTTATTGTAGAGGAGGATTTTGGAGCCCAAAACCAAAAGCGTATTTTGGCACCAGCTTTAAATGTCATCATTTTTTTGATTGCTCACCTGTAGACGTTGTTGTTGAAGGTATTATAGCTGCCAAGAGCAATCAGCGAGCCTAATCCCAGACCGTACGAGAAGAAAATCTGAGTGGCGGCATCCAACCACACCTGCCGGATTAGAAAACAGAGCTTAGTTTATTACAGGAGGCATGTCATTAACTTGTTTATGAAAATCTTGTAGACGGGCTAGACGTTTATATCCACGTGTTAGCCAAAAATAAGGTATCACTTTATAATAACAACACTGTATTAGCCTCGATAAAGAACTAAATCATAATGAAGAAATTTAAAGGGTTTGCGCCATAGACTGTATATATAAATGGACATAGCTAACCTGCTAGCTACAGCATTCCAAATAGGAAGTGATCATAGGCGCGCTTTCGGCTCCATCGACTCTGGCTCCAATTCACTTTACATGGAGAAACTGTCGCCCCTCTCTCTGTAACTGCTGCTGTCAGGCTCGTCATTTTGGTATTAAAATGTTCGTATTAACCCGCTCTACATGATCCTGGTGTTTTTATTTCGCTATTTTGTCCGTAAATCAAGATATGAACATTAATAACAGACAGATCAGGTGCCTTTTTTCCCCGAGGTCGCTCCCACTAGCGTTAGCGACAAGTTTGATTGACAGCGTTGCTAAGTGCCTGCCCTCTGTCAACAGCCTCACTCCAGATTGGCTCTTTGGTTGCTATGATACTCGCGGCTGGAATTCCAGTATAGCCTCGATGAGCTTCATTTGACTGGAGTCGAACGCTATGGGTGACATCACACTCACTTAGTCCACTCCTTTATACAGTCTATGGTCTGTACCCAATTTTTTCATCTAATTAAGTAAAATTTGGTTTGCCCTAGTACAATTATATTGTAAAAAAACAACTCTTAGGGTGAAAATAAGATCATTGTCTGCTGTCTGCATTTAGTTATAGAGCATTTTACTCTTTGCGAAACAGGAAGTGTGCCATTAGCATGCTACTGTTTGTTAGCTTTACAGTGACAGTGCTCTAGCCTCTGAAAGTTGTGAAAAGCTCTTATAAACTCATTGCGGTGAATAATTAGGATGCTCGGAATGCATGAAGTAAGTGAGGAATAACTTTGGATTGTTGAAACTGTTTAAAATGAACTAGTTATGTTTTTAACGCTTTGAAGGCAGTAAAAATCAGATACAGCTCCTTTAAGAATGAGTCAGACTTAGAAACTATGCAATTAATACCCTAACTCCCTATTATTAGTTAACCCTGAATCAATATTGTTATAATTATAAGATTGTTCGTCTTTGTTAAGGCTAGAAGTAGTTATTATAAAGCGTTACCAAAGACATCAACCTACCTCGGACTCCTTAAGTTTGCTAAACTCGGGCGTGATGTAGAACTTGATTCCGTCTATCGCTCCCGGAAGAGTGATACCACGAAAGAACAGGATTGCCAGCATGAAGTAAGGGTAGGTGGCTGAGAAGTACACAACCTGCAGACACAAACAACATGACACAATGAGAAGAAATGATGCAATTTTACTCAAAGGCATGAATAAATAGACAAAGTGTAGCTTCATGCTTGAGTAACGCAGTGTAGTGACCTAGTCCGCTGCTCCCTCCAGGCACGTTGACCCCACTATGCTTGGGTTCAGCAAACTCCCTCTGCACTGTTCTCGCCTTATCACTACTAATTTTACACATTTGCTATCAAAGTCAGCGAGAATCTGATCACGGGAGATAAAGCAGACTCCTAATGATGATGGGAGCGACACAGACTGCAGTGGATGTCAGTAGCACAGTCAAATATTCCCTATTTAAGAGATAGCATCAGCGGAGCAGATAAAAAGTAGGCTCCAGGGGTTGCATTTTGCTTCCTTTAAATGCAGTCAATTTGTTCATCGTAAGGTTATGAAAAAGAAAAAAAGCAAAACAGATACTAAATGATACTAACCATGTATTTATACTTTCAAAAAAACATATGCATAGGGCAAATTTGGACCTTTCTTGAATAGTTTTGTATGGTCTTAATATATACCAGAACTGTTATAAGACCACAATAGTTTTTTTGTGTTTTAAAATGCCGTTCTTTTGTTCAAAATGTTCATTGGAATTGGTATGGAGTATAAAACAGCCCATAATTGCAAACTAATCAATATTAAATCAAAATACAAATCAGTATTATTCACATCAAATTTACATGATTACATAAGTTACTAAATTGTTTTCATTTAGGGCAGAAAAGCTGAACAGAGAGTTTGAACATGTCATCAATATTGCTCAATTGCTCAAAAAAAAAAAGAAAAAAAAAGCATACGTAGCCAGAGCAACCAATCACCTGCCTGATTTGGTGATTGACAAGTGTGAAGCCCCGCCTCCTTTTAATTTCACGTAACGTGGACAATATTGCATAACTACCTATTAGCATTTCTCACACATTTAGCGTCTGTGTCTGTGCAGATTAGCTGTGTTCAATGTCTTTAGTCGTTCAAGGAAACAGATTTTAAATTTGAGCTTTTAAACATGTTATAACGATGTTCCCTCACCGTAAGCTTACTCAGAGTTATATTTCTATTGATTTGTGCATGTTTGAGTGATCCTGTCCTGCCTTTGAGGGTTGACTGCTCTTGAAATTTGTGTTTTCACCTATCCCCTGTCTCCACAGCTCTGTTCTTACATGGGGTTATTCAAAGAAATTCAGACTCTGGGTCATACAAGGGGATCAAAAATGCCTCTTACATTTTTCAACAATAAAGACAAACTATCAGCTCTGCAGTTTTGAACAGGAAGTCAATTAACATTTTTTTCTATTATTAAGCCATTTTAACCATAATTCCAATTTACAAAGAACAAAAAGTAAACACGCAATGTCAAGATTTCCTTACAGTCCTTTCGACATATTTTGAGATCTGAAAACAACAAATGTACACTCATTTGAAACTTACTTTTCCGGTCCAGCTGACCCCCTTCCAGATGCAGAAGTAGACCAGCACCCATGCAATGGCCAGTGTGATGGCCAAAGGCACCCTGATCTCCCCAGGCTTCTCCAGGCCATCGGTCAGCTGGTGCATGTTACGTCTGCGGGCACAGGCCAGTAGCACATTAACGCTATGAGGGTTTAGCCCATATAATAAGCCGTGTCACGCATGCATGTACAAATACATCTATGCAATACTACCCCAAGGTTTTAGCTGTAAACAGTCACTGCTAGTCACGCACACCAATACATGCATGGACTCACTGATGTTATCCCTATATTGTTCAATGTAATTGGTTGATTTCAGATGACGTCACAACTTTCAGACATGTGAATTTAAATTGAGGTTGTGGGTGTGAGGAGGGGAGGGGTGAGTCATTAATATGCAGATTTTGGGCTGTGGTTGGAAGAATACAGCAGGATAATGGACTTGGTTACTAAAATAAAGAAATACGCCCCAATATTTGATTTGGCTTTTCTTTTGGATATTTCTCCACAGAATACCACATTACTGGGTTTGAAATGATATCACAACATTTACATTTATGGGGACAATGAAAATGATTATTATTTTTTTGCATGGCTGATTGACTGATGAACCTTTGGACTTATAAAAATGATTCAGTCCAACATTTATGGATTTTTGAGTATTACTTATGAAATAAAACGTCAACCTATTATGGATGCATGAATCCTGGCCCCCCTTCTGAGAGAGTGACATCATCCCACTCCTGAATCCGAGACAGCCACACTGAATACATATATGGACTCAATAGCCTATAGAGATCTTACTCCCAGAACTCCACCACTGCGCTGGTCAGATTAGTGGTGTCCGCGATGCTGTAGTTGGTGTAGCAGCGGTCTGTGTTCCAAGGATTGCCACAGCTCTGCCATGGCAGCTCCTAAAATTTAAGAAAAAAGGAGGAAAAAAATCAAGATCCTTTTTAGCTAAAGCGTTCTCCCACAGCTAGGTCCCATTCTGCGTGTCTGTCCAGCGGCCAAGTCCACAATGCTCATTCGGGACATTGGGATTTCATGCTCCCTTAGTCCACTGAATGCCTCATCGCCAAATGCATTTATCAATACCTCTTGTAAGGCGCTAATTATGTGGGAAAGGAAGTAATAAATGTCTGTTATGTAACAAGTTCTGGGAAAGAAAGACGCCTGCCATGTGCAACAAAAGGTTACTATGTTCAAAAATACAACGCAGACATTTTAAGGACACTAAGGTGGTGAGAAAGATTTTCCCAAACAAGAGAAGTAATATTTATGGCATACTCACAGTGGTGAAGGAGTTGTAGAGATAGTAAAGTGCCCAGGAAATGATAACAATGTAATAGATATTGAGCCAAAAGGAGAGGACAGCAGCTGCCAGACCCACACCTGAAAAATGTGGTATTTTTTTTATAATGCGGCATTTGTGTTATTTAGCTCAAATACACTGAACCATGCATTACCTTTGAACACAGGGGCCAATTTCCACACACCAAGCCCTCCAATGGACGTGTACTGCCCAAGGGCCGTTTCCAGAAAGAACAAAGGCATGCCAGCAAATATGAGGGTCAAAAAGTATGGAATCAAGAAGGCCCCTAAACGAGAGATCAGAGGTACAAGCGTGTAAGAGAACAATGAATATGTTCCACACATATTTTAAACGGGAACAATGGATCGGGACGCTCCAAAAGCGAGGCCTGTGCGTAATTACGCACGGGACAAAATTGGATTTAGGCCTATTATCCATGATCAAATTGAGAAAACCATAGCACTTCTTTAAAAATAAAATAAAAAATGCCAAAAATAAATCCTGATTACCTCCTCCGTTTTTCCCACACAAATACGGAAATCTCCAGACATTTCCCAGTCCGATTGCGTATCCCACACAAGAGAGTAGAAAGTCAAATTTTCCACCCCACGTTTCCCTCTCCGGTATATCCTTTTTCGTCTTCTGCACTTTGACCACCAGCGTTTTCGGTTTGTCGTTTGGCGTAGTGCTGCTGGTGTTGGTGGCGTCCGGTGCGTCGGTCACGGTCTCCGTTAAGACGTGTCCATCCGCGGCTTTGGTTCCGTTCGTCGCCATGGTCAGAGTGCGCGTGCAGCGAGTGGCCCTGACCTCGAGAGAAGAGGGGACAGCGGCTCCGTCCCGGAAACTTCAGGTCAGATGAGTGACAAGATCACCCTGGGAACGAGAGAGGAGCCGTTAGAAGAGATAGAAGGCCGTATGCATTATCAATACTAGATTTCATAATGTAAAATACGTCTACCGAATATTTGTGCATATTTGTTAACTAAATTAGAATAGCAAATGATAGAATTTGTGGTTGATTAAATAATGATTAGGCCAGTTTGCTACATTTAATCAAATCGTTTGGACCGTTATCAAGCAAAAACAAATTATAATATTTCATTCATGCAGAGTGCAGTGAACCGGTGAACCCGGGACCACACAAAGCTCAATAGGAGTCACTGTGAAGCGCCCGAGTGGAAGCTGCGGCTGGAATTCAGAGGCTGCTCTTGTCCTTGATTCATTCTGCTCTAAATTCAATGGCCCACTTCCCGCTGCCGCGCGACAAGAGCCGAGCAATTAAACACATTTAGAGTCAGACGCGACCACGACGTTTCATTAATCACCCATAAGTCACTGCCTTTACAGCCTCAGCCTGGCTCTGGACTAAATGACCGTTTTAGGGGCGCTTTATTTTAATTACTCTGACCGAGTTTATCAGGAAATAGTGTATAATTTATTCATTTATCTTCCCACAATTTCTATGTAGCTTTACGCACGCGTGCGTTACGCGCCACATTGAATTATTGGGCGCGTAATGGATAAATTGTATTGTATGTATTTATTTAAGCTCTGTGGATGGAAGTAAAAAAAAAAAAATCTATCAATTCTTAATACTGAATATCCCTAAATACAAGACATTATGACTATTCTCTCTTGTATCCACAAAGAGTTTCTAAATTATTTTACATGCATAAAATGTAATTTAAAAAAATATTTAAAAAATAAAAAAACTGTAGATTATAAGTAGGTAACCGGTCTCAGAAACTGGAATATGAGGAAATTATCCTAATGCATCTTGTGCGTTTCCATAAAGCGCTGCGCACAACCGTGCGTAATGCCAAAGAATTTTCAGAATTCCTCTCCTGCTCCTCAGTGAACTCCGGTCACACACTGCCTTTCAGCCCGTGAGAAAATGTGCGTCTTTTTGAGATACTTACAGCGCTGTCCTTTTCTCTGCCAGATTTACTCCCAGTAAAAATGTGTTTTAAAAAGTTAATTCCTGTTCAGATTTAGATGAAAAAATTTAAAGTTTGCACAAGCGAATGAGCCACAAAATGGTAAGATCCACAGGCGGAGTGCGCGCGGAGAGCGAGGTGCTGTCCTTAAAGCGGTGGTGCTGAAAGAGAGGGGGCAGAGAAGAAGACGGGAAAAGAGCTGCCGCCGTCTGCGCTGGAGCGAGCGGGACGTAACAAGGAGCGCACGATGCTCGCGCTCATCTACATAGCGTCAATGTCACCTCAAAGTCGACCCTCCCCAACTCCAGCATCCCACCACTGAGAGGCAGCGGCTTCGGGAGAGGCGCATCCTCTTGTCTGCAGGTTTTATATGCTTTCTCATGAAGATTTTTTTACATCAGCAACTTCTGCCGTCCCTCCCTCTCTCCCTCTCCTCATTTTGAGCTCCTTCAATGACGCCTATTATGGACCAGCACGGGTCACTCTCAATGGGGCTCAATGACTTGGACAACTTCCTTTAAGTGTGCTCCTTTTGTTCCACACCTGGTCCTCTAGAACTCAGTTACTCTCCAAAACCCATGACTAATTCATAAAGAGAGCTCTTGTGGATCTGAACCACAGGCCCCAAATATCATGATGCTGCTAGATTCAGTTTATGTGGATAAGGCCTGACAGTGGAGGTGTTTCATTTTGTAGAGCGGTCTGTGGGTGTGGGATAGTGCACATTGGTCCAGTATCAGTATATTGATTCTTCTTCAGTGAGTCTCCCTGAACAGTGACGGAGTTACAGCCATTTAAAGTTGTTTATGCTTTGAAGGGCCTATATTACGCTATTTTCTAATCTATGTTATAATGTTGTTTCCTCATCAAAAACATACCTGGAGCTGTGTGTTTTGTTTCATTCACACATGTTTAACACACAAATCCTGCATATTTAGGCTGAGTTCCTCTCTCAAACAGAAAACACTCTGTTCCACCTTGTGATGTCATGTGGTAATACAGGCAAAACTCCACTGTGCTTTTAAAGCCCATACACCTTCACTAGAATCATTTGAATAATTTCAGACCTGGATTTGTCAGTCTCTACTAAACAAAAGGTAAAATGTAGCTGTTAAGTTGAAAACTACCACTACATGACATCCCAAGGTGGAACAGAGCATTTTGAGCTTTGGAGATACAGACACACTGAACACAACTCTGGGTATGTTATTGAGAAGGTACCAACATTATAACATGGCTTAAAGCTCAAAAGAGTCCATTTCGTGTAATGTCGGACCTTTAATATCTGTTTAAAGCACTGCATAAAATTTGAGATATTAATGACCCCCTGTTTATTTGTATATTTATTAGCACATATACTCCCATCCCCGTCAGAGACACACGCATGTCCTGTCTGCTCAGCTCCTGTACAAACACGATAAGGACGTCCCAGCCAATCAAACGGGGCGTCGGGCGAGCGAGTGATAAATTGAAACTTGTGCTTTATAATCTGCTTAGCTTCTCCATCTCCCCAAAACCAAATACTCTTGTGAACATCCCAAATGAGCCGTCTTAGCGCAGACACCCTCCTCCATCCTCCACAGACCGTTTAAAGAGCCACACTGGAGAGTCACTGTGTCAGGACAAGTTTCAGAGTTGGAGAAGTGAGGATTAGAGCATGTTTAACACACTGCATATGGAACGTGTGGAGGAGAACTGTTAAATACATTCTAGCTGTAGCAGAATGTATTTAACAGTAAAACGTGAACAGCAAGACAAGTTTAAATATAAACTAGAACTTAGACTAATCAATGCTTTGGTTCAAACCAATATATATTTTGGCGAAACTGCGTCCAGCAACACAGTAAACTGTTCAAATAAACCGCTCACATTCAGCACATTATGACACATTAATTATTACGACTATCGATATCGTTTTGCAGTGGGGGGTCACAAGGCGGTTGAATAGTTCTTTTGGAGGTCCAGGCCTGAAAATTTTGGGAACCTATTCACTTTATTCTGGAAGTTACCGTGTGCGCCGCCATAGTCATTCGGGTTGTATTATTTTGCATGGGGCTGCCGATCTTGACAGTAAATAAGTTTTATATGGACTACTAAGCCGTTTTAAAGCCTCCCAGAGAATCGGTGCAGTGCTGACTTGGTGAACATGAACAAGGAACATTTTACACAAACCAACCAACTTTATATAAGATTTTAGCTGCAAAACTTTTCCCATATTCTCTACTGAAATGAATGGGATTCCCTCTTCCCTGCCACCACAAAGGAAGCACGGTTTAGTCGCAGGTGGTGCTAAGCTGCTACTGTCAGTATCTAAAACCTGTATCCATATTTTCCTGGATTTGTGTGGTCAGTCAGAAAAGGAGTTCATCTTTTCCAGTTGCCCCAGGAAAGCTATGGTTTTCTTACGTGGATTTTAGAAAAAAGGTAAAAAGCAAAATTGAAGATTTCAGTAAATAAAAAATCTATATATTACACAGGAACATAAAATAGATGCTTATTTTAAACATATATGTTTGACGTTTAAGACTTGTCTCACCACTTTCTCACTGATGTAATATACCATCTCATACTCCAAGTGATCCAACCTCATTTTACATTTTTTGTCCATTACAGTTCAAAGCCTATCTCTCCACCTCCCACTGCGCCCATTCGCCTGAATCACTCCATCTTTACGTCCTTCCTCCATAGGCCCTGATCATTTCCAGAGAACAAAAAACACAGCGGTGAATCAGAGGGGGACAGGCCCCTGCCCAGATGGAGAACCAATGAGGGGTGAGCTAACCTTCTAATGATACAAAACAAAACGTAGCATTTCAGAGCCCAGCACGTTGATTGGCCTGCAGGCCGCGCCATCACCTCACTGTGACAAGAGAGAGATGAGAAGAGGGAGGAAGAGAGAGATAAGGGGGAGAACGGGGGTGAGAGACAGGTAGGGAGGGAGAGAGGGAGGGACAGAGAGATAAGGAGGAGAAAGAGGGGGAGACAAGGGAGAGAAAGATTGCTTGAGAAAAACAGAGGGAGAGTCTGGGTGATGAAACTGGAATAAAGGTGTGAAAGCGGTAGAGAGAGAGAGAGAGAAGTCAGATAAACGGGGTATGGGTGAGAGGGAGAGCTAGAGAGAGAGAAAGAGGGAA
>JACM01038387.1:0-16788 GCA_000787095.1 Periophthalmodon schlosseri
ACAGAGACTAACAGAAAAAACAGAAAAAAGGCTGCCAATCTGTATCAGTATCAGTCCCCCCAACCACTTCCAATCACTCACCACATTCATACTAAGCAATGTGGTGTGTGTGGTGGTCTCCCATCCAAGTACTACCCAGACCTGGCCTTGCTTAGCTTCTGAAATTAGACAGGATTGGACATTGTGTCATATGAATGTTCAATTTTAAAGTTTATAAACTCATGAGTATATACATATTTTTTCAGCCAATTATCTAATCAGAAAGCAGATGGTTGGGCTGTCGATAAAAACAATTGGCAATAAACCCAAAAATTCTCTCTTTGATGATGTGTCCTCAGTATGACACCCAATGACATCCTGGTGCTTGAGTTGTGAGTGTCTTGCCATTTTTAAACCAGTGAGCATATGCTACAGCTATTACCTTTAAAATCAATCCAGTTATGTAATTTTATAGATCACAGACATCTTATTTAGCCCTTGGCAAGGAAAACAAGGTCACAAACAACTGACACAACAAATGTTTAACAGCAAGGCCTGATGTGTTGAAAGATGGCTCTATCATGGACTATTTGCAGCAGGATCTGAGACCGGCTGAATATTTAGTGAAGTGTGAAGAAGGAGCTTATACACTAGTCATCCGAGCAGTTAAAAACCGAAGTATGTGCGTGAGTGCATGTATGAGTGTTGTCTCCTGTCTGCGTTTTGGACTGGGAAACTGTCTGGACATATCACTCCATGCATTCCATCATACACTGTCTAGACCTACAGCTTCTGACCTACTTGATATATTTTCCTCGTCTCCATTCAAACAATAACAATGTGTAAGATGCTATACTCTAATAGTCTCCCTACACCTGTCAGCACTGTGAAAAAAGAACCGTAGAACTCACTCTTCTTAAAAGCTTGTATTTAAAATCATTATTTGCCTTGTATTCTCACTTATCACCACTAAATGCTATCTGTGTTACTGCTGTCTGACAGTGTGCCAGCTTTGGCCTGACAGAAGACCAAAGATCACAGGTGAGCCTGAGCAAAAGCCAGGTGAGAAGAAGGGGGAAACAGGTTTCACATCTGCCATCTACTGGTGAAAAAAATTCAAATAAACTTACAAATGGTAGCTTTAAAGCAATGTTACAATATTATGCTGCCCCATAATTTATAGTGGTCATTTGAAATCTTTATAAAGGTCTGTTTTCCATTCATTCGGAGACAGCTTGTCCCTGTATACCCTGAGGCGATGGCTCTTCTATACACGGTAAATCTAAATACAGTCCATGGCAGATAAATCTCTGGGTGATGCTAGAGAATGTACAGCTCCATATGGGACTATGCACATGTAAATAGATCTGTGCAGCTTTCAGATTCAGAGGAGTTAAAACTGCAGTATGTAATTTTTATGCTTATCTAATTAAGTTTAATACCATACTGTGGAACATCCCAGGCAAAGCTACAGCATCTCCATGGAGAAAAGTAGGTGGTGGACCCCCTCAACAGAAAAGCAGTGCATCTGTTCTTCAAATTACATTTTTAAATACACTTCCGAAAAAAAAAGACTATAACTTATTATTGCAAGATAGAGCTTGGCATATTCCATGTGAGCATAAAGTAAATTCGAAATAACCAATGCTAGGAAGACTATACAAACAAATCATAATATTATTGTGATTAAAACTATTCCAGTACTTGTTGTTAAGGAAAATGTTTTTGATGGGAAATGTCTGGCCAATAAAAGGTGCTTCATTTTCAGCTCCCAGTCAGAGCGTGTGATTTTGTGTGTTGGTTTGGCAGACACTTGAGGCTCTGATGATGACAGCAGAGTTAGATCTATCACGCTCTTCTTTCCCTCCCAACCCTAAACACTGAGGATCAAACAGGAAGTCAGCACCAGGAGCACCCCCTCAGCACCACAACAGACCTAAACCGCAAGACCGTAAAAATAACTGCTGTTGCATAGGAGAGATGTGGAAAAGTCGGTAATGCTTGCGATGACAGCACATAAATCACTGCAAATAAATCCCAGAAGTAATGTGGAAGGGCACCCGCAAGCTCTCAGTGTTATTTTGTCCCATCAACACATGCACATCTATGTTCATAATGTTTTTAAAAAATGTCCAGATAGTCACTAAGGTTTTTGGCTTGTGTTTGTATTCCCAACCTGAATGATACATGCAACTCAATATAAAATGTTACCATTATTGTGAGAAGAGAAAGTGATTATTGATTATTAATGATTATTGATACCCTGAACAAATAACAGGGAAATCCTTAATTTGTCACATTGTCTTGTAGATCGTCATTCTATAGTGCGTGAAAGTGTGAGTAGAGCGCCTCCCTCTGGCCAGTTGCCTCTGGTGTAAGGAACATTATAAACAGACCTGTGGATCTCTGCCACTCCTTCTGCCAGTAACCCCTCCTCAGCTCTTTAGCCACTCCAAAAAGTCCAATAGCAATGCCTGATGATAAATAAAACTGATTTAATGATCTGTCAGAACAAAAGCATCAGACTATTATGTCATTTCACACACAAATTATTTAACATGTTAAGCAAATGATGACAAGTTCAACAACTGGAGAAAAAGAAAAGAGAAGACAACTCCAAGTATGTGTCCATGCCAGGGCTTTGATGGCAGCCTTTCAAAAAGTATGAGAAGAAATAGATCTAAATGTGCCTCACTACATTTTAGTCTTTACTTTCCAGTGGTTCTGCCAGTCACTTTCAGCATAAGCACTGTGCATGACAACACAATTAGAAGTCAACTACAAAAACAAGCCTCTTATGCAATGCCCATTTGCCTTGCACATAAATGTTTTACCAAGAGAATCATAAAGGAAAAAGAACCAATCATTATTTCATTTGGTAGCCACTTAACTTTATCTGCCAAGTTATGAATGACTGGGCCTGCAATGCAGTGGGAAGACAAACGTAAACATGTTGACATTTTCCTTAAAACTAACACAGGGAACTTATACCTCAATAAAGGAGCTTAAATGATAATAATTTAATCTAAAACATCCTTTAAAAATCATTTTCACATCACATGGGTGAGTCTGATATAGTGCAATATACAATACAGTACAACAAAAAAACAGAGAATGCAGTTTGCAATCATGTCTGCACACATAAACGGTGAGTGTAAAGATTAAGATTAGAGAGTTTGCCCACCCAAGGCATGAGAATGAAAAGCAGTTATGTCCCATTTGGTGACACAAGCGTAAGCTATAGGCAGGTCTGATGTGATGCTCCTGAGGGTTACACTTCGGTCACAGTGCACTGTCCATCAGGGCTGCGTGAGCGCACAGGTGCAGCGCTGGGCGGGGCTCCTCTAGGGGGCAGCCGGGGGGGCTGGTTCTCACTGAGCGGCCTCTGTCTGTGCCTCCTCTGCCTAAGCGACTGTGCTCTTCCTCTGGCTCTGTCTGCCTCCTCTTCACTGCTGCTGGAGGAGTCATCTTCTACGTCCTCCTCTGGAGAGCTGATCAGGAGTTGGGAGAAAGTCTCTTCTAAAGTAGGCGTTGGAGTATGTAGTCTGGTCACGGGACGACCCAGGAGCGTGGGGGGTCTTACAGGGGGAACAGACGTCATAAAACGCAAAGCTGCAGGTAAGGGCTGGCCTGATGTGTCTGAGCCATCAGCTAAATGTACTCGTTCAGCTGGTAGTGTACTGGGTACAGGCTCAGGGTCTAACCTTAATCCAGCAACCCCCTTTTTAGGGATGTCAACAACATCTCTCTTGATCTTGCGCCTGCGTCCGTGCTCATTGCGGCGGTACTGCACCATGTTCTCCAGATCAGCCACATACAAGAAACCTGCGATCAGCATCTCTGTGCTGCTTTTGCCTTTGGAGAAGGACTCCTCCAGCTCTCTGCTGGTTCTTTCATCGTACTGCCACCAGCCGTTGCGCCCCTCGTAGTACCACGCGTAGTCCTTATGAGCACTGCCTCCCACCCCCCGGCTCAGTCCTGCCGCAGCAGCCTTCAACTCTTCAGGGGACAGAAGGACAGGCCTCTCTAGGAAGTCCTCGGGCACCTCCTGACGACAGAGAGCACAGCGCTTACTGTGCCAAGACGCCCCCTTCACGCAGAGGAAACAGAAGACATGACAGCAGGGCAGCTGCACTGGGTGCACACAGCTCTGCAGGCAGATGGCACACTCAGGGTTTGTGCCGGGACCAGGGGCCTCCCCGACCTCCTCCTGCAGCTTTGGGGTGAGGCTTTTCAACGGAGAGTCCACCTTTTCAGAGCCTGCCATTCTGTGAAGGCACAAACAAAAGAGCATTACCCTATTCAGTTCAACATAGTTTTAGAAACGCCCCCTTGAAGTCACATCCAAGAGTTTAGCTGATACTAATATTAAAACCTCTACTACTGATGCCTTTCACTCTAATCCAAAATATACAATATAGAATATAGAAATCTGCATAGCCATACAATGTCTATGTATGTACATTTCCGCTCACACAATTGCTATGTTAGCATGTTTGCTAAGCCCAATGAAAGTCAGTGTACAAAAAGGACCATTCCTGAAGTACATAGTGAGGCAGAAGCCTAAAATTCCAAATTACCTTTGCTATATTTATACAAGGCTAAAATTAGCTTCGCAAAGCTGCCTCGCATTACGGTATAGTTTTGTTAGCCTTCCAAACATGCTAGCACTACGCGTTGTCAGTATATAAGCTAAAAAGCATTAGTAAAATATGACGCAGGTTACTCACTCTAGCTGTATATCTAATTTGTCTTCAAAGTCGAAGTACAAACTGTAGTAAAAATGATTTACATTCGGTTTTAAATAAGTGGGTTTGTTCTGTCTCAAGTCTGTGACAGCTCCAGTTCAGTCCGAGCCAAGCCCAGATTTTACTGCCTCTGGATTGGCCCAGCGTGCGCCCCGTACGTCTGGAGAGAGTTTACGCAGCGTCAGAAGTGGGCTTCTTCTGTACCAAATTATATTCCTTTTCTGAAACGTATTTGTTGAATTTATGTATAAGGTCTATATTCATGATGTTATTTTATCAACAATGCACAATATATCTTCATTGATTTTTATTGCAATATTTTCATCCTTCCACTAAACAAAAAATAATTTATGCAAAAAAACGTAGTTTTGTTCAAAAGAGACAGTGCTTACAGATTTGGCATCAACCGCTTAATTACAATCATCAATGCCAACCATTAAAGTAATATTTACATAGTATAAGTAGTTAAATAATACCAAAAGCACATTTTTTAAAAGAAAGAACAATGCATTACAAATAACTATGGCATAACATTTGATATGGAACTCTGTCTCTTTTTAAAAATACATTTTCTGAACTGAAACAACTTTGGACAGGGCTTCCTGAAGCGGCTTGGTGGACTCAACACTTGTCTGGTGCGCGTCTTCTCTCCCCTTCTGTACATTTTCATGCTGCGTTTACGAACACATGGGCTCCAGTCTGACCACTCTCCTACCTCACAGTGCACTATGGAAGAGACACTGTGATGATGAGAAAGACAACTCACAGGTGGAAAGAGTAAAACATGGTAGAAAAAAGTGAATTGATGGTGTTGGCATCAGTGAATTCACATGTGTGTTTGATATTGCTATTGAAGGGAAAATATTGAAATTTAGAATACCTCTCACCTTGCGGGAGGCACTGCATAAGCTGCTCGTCCGGCCCGAATCCCTTTGGGCAGGTGAGATAGCACTGGCCTTGAAGAGTGTATAAATCTGTTCTGCAGCGCACACACATGTTCCTCCGCATGCACAGTTCACAGCCAGCAGGACACTCTAAAGAACCATACAAGATAAATGATAACACATAATGTATTGTTCATTAATAAGTAATACATAAATACATGTATGTACCTATACATTCTCGTAGTTCAAGGTTGGCTGTGAGCCCAAAGGGACAGCTGCGTTCACATTTTCCCCGGAACAGGAAGCGATCCGAGTGACAGCGGGTGCAGAAACTTTCACTGAAGCAGGAGGCACAGTCTTCCTTGCATCCTGTAAAATGTGGGTATAATTATTAACTCTTGCCAAAAATTCTCTATCTCCAACTGCAATATTAGGCCAGAGCATCCTTATATTTATCTATTAGAGCTCTATGATGCTACAACAACTCTCAAATATGGCTAAAATATGTACCCACTTGTGCAGGTGTTAATGTAGGGTGATCGTGTGCCATAGTGCCCCCGGGGGCAGGAGGACAGACAAACTCCTCTCTGCCTCATCCCATCCAGCTCCAGGTGAAAGAAGAGGCGAGGTTTACAGGATAGGCAACCATTGAGGGCTGAGCATGTCACACACCCTGTGGGACACAGTCTACCTGCTGTGGAGCTACTTGTAGTGGAGCTACCTGTAAGAGAAGATCCATTAAATATACACCACACACTATAAAACATACAGCATTTGCACTACATGGTTTTAACTGCTTGAAATAATAACATTTACCAATTTACTGGCAATTACAGGGCAGCCTCCTAACAGCTAATGACTTCAGTAGTCTGGGACAGTGTACAAAGAGCTGTATGTAATGGAAATCTCTGACCACATTATTTTCTAAAAGTGGAGAGAGCACACTTATCATCTCCATATGCAGCTTGCATGTTCTGTTTACTGCGTTACTATAAAAACACAGCATTGGCTACTACCACATCAAACAAGACTACTGTAGTAATATTTTCAATAAAAACAATACTTACGCTTGTAGCGCATAATCTTGTCTTGACCTGTGGTGAGATTCATCAAGTGCAGAATCCAAATCAGTGATGATATGAGCATTTTCCTTCACCTTCAAAACGGCATGGGTCCAGTTTGCAGAATCTTCTTGGATCACATCTCAAGTCCTGTCAGACTCAAAGGGCAGCAGAAATTTCCAAACACATTCAAAGTGACCCTTCTGCAGAGCCGAGCAAGAGTGCCTTTGAGTAAAGTTGAAGGTTCTCTGATGAAAATCCCATGTGCATTCCATGAGATCACTCAAGCCGGCAGAATGCCACCAAGAATGCAAACAGAAGAGAAAGCATCATATGATAGTAGTAGATGCAAAGCCAAATGGAACATAAAGTTTAGGTAAGGCACTGTTCCTTCCTCAGCTTCCCACACACACTCTGGCTACGTCTCTGCTCTTCCCCTCTCTCGACCCTCCTTCTGGCCCATTATGACAACACTTTGTATCTTGCCCAAGACCAAAGTGGAAACCTGCAACTGGATTTGTAGTGAGTTTTCTGTTTACTGGTCAACCAAGAATATAATATTGTGTTTTTTTAGAAATTACATACTAGGAAAGTTATGTTCTGGTTTATGGAAATGCAATTTTCACATTTCAGAATAAAAACACAAATTTAAAAAGTAATAAAAAACCCAATTCCCATATGAGCAATGTTTTAAATTTGCTTAAATTTGAGCCAATAAACGCCCAAGATGAAGTATTTTATTCATTAGACAGGAATCAGGAAATGAAAAAATAACAAGTGTGGTATGATATGACTACCTCCCAACAAGAAATCAAAACTTAGATTCAGCAAGCTCGGTGTAGGTCTGCCTTTCCCACAAAAACATAGAGAGGCGATGAAAAGTCAAGTCCTCCAGTGGATTTGTTATTTGGCATCCCGGCGCGTATTATCGCCTGTTTTGGGAACTCTCTGCTTCTTCATCTACTTCTCCAAAACAAATTGTAACTGCACTACATTCAGCCTTCCCTTTGTGCCTCTTCACCCCTAGAGAAAAAAACCTCACCATCTTAAATCCATAATTCTGCTCTTTAAATTTATGACATATAACACACAGTAAAACATTAAATGATTGCAGATTTGCTCCATTCCAAAATTATCTTTTCGTTTTAAAGCTTTGTTGGACTGATGGAAGATCCTCTTCTCCCTAACCAAAACAGTAAGGGGTGACACAATTTTAAACCTGTGCAAGACATGTGCAATTTATTAACGAATCGCACGCTAAGTTACCATAATAAAATTTGTGCCAAATAATGGATCGTCCTTTCTTTGATTCTCAGCTATCTGGAAGCATGTCAGAGGAGATATCAGCAATGAGAATTTACATAACGGTTGATTTATCTTTGCTAGACAAAGCTAAAAGATGTAGCCAGACAGAGGAGCTGGACAGCGCTACACTGGTGCAAATTGCCAACAGGTGCTCTGACACACACATTGAAACACACAAGGCTACTTCTTTAGATTTTTTAAAGTGAATGTTGCTCTAATCCCTGTAGAATATGAGCAAACCAAGAGCAGGCAATAAAACAGCACCTCAGGGTACCTTGCATGCACAGCCAGCTGCAGCCAAGCAATATCCATCTATCAATCTGCATGTGGTAGATTTATAGATTGGAGATATTGCTCAAAAAGTGGAAATTGTCAACACAAATGACAAAAACTATTAGGAAACATAAAAGTTGTGCATTTTACAGACAATAAAAATGAAAAAGGTGCTGAGGGTTCAAAGATCAAATGTGTAAGGCGTAGGACCAAGCGTGAGTCCCCCCACACCCCGCCCCAACCTGACTGTGAACATAAACATGACAAGGCTATGCTCAGTGGGGTGCTAGATCAGATTCTTGAGAAAAATATCCACCAGAGGCCAAAGAACACTTCAGCTGCCAAAAAATGAAGAAAGGAGGGACTGAAAAGATGGAGAGAATGAAGTGAAAAAGCCAAGTGAATAATAAAAAAGAAGACTAAAAAAGCAGAATATGAACCACATGGTTACGATGGAGAGTGACGGGACTTGGACTATTAACTGACTAATGTTATGTAATTTATAAGGCTGCAAATACTAATCAGAATAATTGTGACTAATAAATATAACAAATCTACTAAAATAATCGTTAAATCTTTATCTGGACTTAACACACTATAAAACAAGCTACAAAGTTACAAAAACAGTGGTATTATAGCAAAACGGTTAAAAAAGAATAAACACTAATGATAACAGTAATATGGTTTTTGGTTAATTTTCCCTATGTAAAAGTCTTCAGGCAGCATATTTACACCTTAATCCGTATAAATATATTTTAAAAACCTCAGTGTATAACAGAGCAAATTGTTTGACTCATCAACTCAAATCAAAAATAATCCCTAATGAAATAAACTAAAGAGGTTTCAATTTTAGACATTTTTTATATAGCAAAACAGAATAAATGTCAAATATTTCCTATTAAGATACATTTTAGAATAGATGCAAACAGCAACTGTTTCAAAGACTCTGGCATTGTTTTTTTCCCCTCCATTACTCACTGACAAAGGAGGACGGTAAGACAAATGCAGCAGTGGGGTCTGTAAAGATAAGGGGCGATGAGGATAACATCTCCGCACACAGATAATCTACGCAGCATGAAGAATTGTGGAATTTGGAAGGAGGCCGAGGCTACGCTCATCAGAGGTGCTGTGCGGCATGCAACTTAACACGCTCACCATGACGGACAACAGCAAGGAGAAGGCTTTTAGAAGAATAGGAAAATTATGTACTTGATGATTCTGCATACAGTCATACTGCATTACTATCATCAATCATGCTTCTTTTAAAATAATTATTCTCTAAACAGTTATGATTGAGAAAAGTGAACTGTAGTTTAAGACCAAAGCAAAAAGTGTAGTCAAAACAAATGCTTTAATAAAAATAAAAGTTGAGCATGTACAGTAAAAGAACAAAACCAAAATAATAAATCCATATGAATAGTATGGCAGGTGATAGGAAGTAAAGATTTAAAATGAAAACTAAATGTTTTTGGATTACATTCCATCTTCACCCTCTGGCCTTTTTCAGCATTTTCTATAAAAGAGACAGATGTATTGTATTACTGTATGGATATACCTGATACAAGTTATTGATTCATCGATAAAATATGAATGATTGCAAAAGAAATACAATGCAACTAAAATACGTACGGTATATTATGTTAGGAACAGACCTTGGACACTGCTTTCAGATGATGAGCTCGGATTGTAGTAGATTTTTCTTCGAAAGCTTTAGCCTTTGCCTCTTCCGCCAGCCCGTTCAGGAAAACAAGAGTTAAAAGCTCAAGCTAGAGGAAAAAAATCACGTTGTAAATACATTTTCAGTTCACACAAACGCAGTAAAATGAATGAGAAACAAAACTTACCATCGCCTCCGAGGCTGGTCTGACATTTATATTAGTTGTCGCTTTGCTCTTGATAGTGTTTTTCAGTTTGGGAGCCTTCTTCAACATTTTGGCGACGGTTAAAAGATCTTAGCTTTTCGGAGAGGAGAAAAAATGTTTGTTTATATTTTTCAAACTCCCGCTTTCCTACTTCCGGGTACACTTCTTCGTGAGCCATTTCAGAATCGTACAAAGAGTGACTGATATCTAGCGGTCAATATGTCAACATTTACAGTCATAACTACTGCATATACTGGAACTAGGATTATATTTATCATCAACAGTAATAATGTAATGCGAACAGTAAAAATACTTTTGGAGCTGTTTTGCTATTCTTTGCTTAGGGTTTCCTGCCTCTTACTGGCTGCTCACTGTCTCTGCGCCACTATTGTTTTTCCGGGTTAAAGAGCAACATGGCGGCCACCGGTAGCACAAACGGCGTGAGAAATATGCTGCAGTTTATGAAGCTTATCGGACAGTTGAAAGTAAGAAAACACTAATGATTATTAACTTCAGATTGTGTTCTTGAAACATTACTTCGTCCTGCAATTGCTGCATATGCCAGTGCTTTGCTCTTAGTTATTTCCAGTGGACAACTGGACATACCTGCAGTGAATTTCTTATTCTTTTCTAATGCATTTAACTGTCAACTAAACTATCAAATAAACTACCAATTTAGTGCACATATGGCGCTAATTTCTATGTAATGTGAATGTTATGTTAACCTTATGAACACTAACTTATAGTTATTAAGTTATTATAAGGAAATCCATCAGCAAATATATATAAGAAATTACTCAATTCAATGTTATAATAAATGTGTTTTACAGAGAGTCCCTCGGACAGGCTGGGTGTACAGGAAAGTGAAGGAACCAGAGAGTGTGTCAGACCACATGTATCGCATGGCCATGATGTCTCTGACCATCACTGACCCCACAGTGGACAGGGACAGGTAGCAAAGCACTTCGTAGTACTAACTAATACGACATTAACGTGTTTCACTAATTAATACAATCAACTTTAGGTGTATAAAGCTTGCTCTGGTTCATGACATGGCAGAATGCATTGTTGGAGATATTGCTCCAGCCGACAATGTCAGTAAAGAAGAAAAACATCGGAGAGAAGAAGTGAGTAACTTCCAAATTTAGACACAAGCCAGTGTGCTTTCTCAAGACTAGCAATACTTATGTCCCTCAGGAAGCAATGAGACGTTTATCAGGCCTTTTGCCAAATGGACTGAGGCAAGAGATTTACGCACTATGGGAGGTATAACATTTGACCTTGGCATTGTACATGCATACATTTATATGAAAATATGTCTTTGTTTCTCACACTCACATGTGTTTCTGCTGTAGGAGTATGAGACCCAAAACAGTGCGGAAGCCCGGCTGGTCAAACAGTTTGACCTCCTAGAGATGATCCTTCAGGGCCACGAGTATGAGCAGGAGGAGGCAGCCCCCGGACGACTGCAGGAGTTCTTCGATTCCGCCAATGGTAAATATCACTTATAAATATCACCATATTATGTACTAAGTAGTGTTCAACTACATTATTACTTGCACTGCTTTTCTGTGCTTAGGTCGTTTTCACCATCCAGATGTTGTGGAGTTTGTTAAATGTCTAAATGAGGAGCGAGATTCTCATATGACCAATGGTGGTGAATCAAACTCTGAGAAGACAACAGCTCAGAGTGGGAATACAGACAGTACACCGTAAACCTCCTGAAAGTAAACTTTTCACTCTGGGTGGATGACACATATACCTCTCAGGCCGCTTATACCCCAAACATTTCAATTTGAAATCTAATGCATCTGTGAAGGATCTACATATTATGTAATAATTAGTGATTCCGTGTAAACAGCTCTGTCACTCTAGTGGCTGGTTTGTTATTACTGTACAAAGCGTTTTTATTTATTAAAAGGTTGTATTGCTTCAATTACAGTCATCTCAGGTCGACTAACATTAAGCACTCAACACCAGGCTTTGGCGTGAAAGGGCCAATCAGTGATTTAAAAAAAAAAAAAAAGGTTTGTCGTAACTGAATGTCAACATGAATTTTAATAAACACTTGAATAAAATATGAGATGATCTTGGTCACCCTTCACATCACAACAAAAAAGAAATGGTTAACATATGAAAGACAACATGATAACCAGTAGCAGATGCATCTATTGAAAGTAGGCGCTAACTTTGATGGCAACACCGCCAAGCAGTTTTAAATTCATTATCAAGGAGCTGTCCCCATGAACCAAGATCATTTACATGTACTTGTTACATTAAAGTCCTGGGTCAGATTACAGGTGCATATACAAGTAACAACTGTATCATTTACACTTACATTGATCAATTTTTCTGGATTAATGTAAAACTGTAAAATAATTGTACACTGAACGATCTGTTAAAATGACTGGATTCAGATTATGTGTCCTTGCCTGAAATGCATTTTAGAACAGACAACAGACATAAAGCCATCATTGCAAATGCGCAGGGACAGTGTTACTGCAACATTGTGTAACAATGTACAACTCATGTTTGCAATGTTGAACATCAACACTGATGATGGGACTAGCTAATTCCTTCCACAAGTTGTGAAATGGCAATGAAAATGTTTTTTTTCCGCAAAACATAGATTTGCATAATAATCATTTAGCAGAAATATATCATCCGTAGACCATATAAAGCTTGTAATAATAGTTTTAGTAAAAAGGTTAACAGCAGTATGGATTGATGTGCTGAGCCCTGCCACACAGACTATCTGCATCTCAAACGTTGCCTCTTACATCTGCATTCATTTACATGAAGAGGAATTATTAACCTCAGGCGTCTCTGATCTGATACAGCTCTATGTGTTTTAAATTATGATCTCAGGTCTGTCACAGCCTGAAAGTTCGCCTTATAGACAACAAAATTATAACCAGCTGATTTGCTTCCTGTTTATGATTCATTGGCTATATGTGCTGTAATGTAGCTTGGAGACCACTAGGGGGAACATAGGGATGATTATGTTTAAGACCATTCAGTCCACATTCATATTAAATCTCCTTAAACATTAAAATTGTGTGGTTAATTTTGGTCCAAACACTAAATTGCATAATAAGTGAATTTCTTGAAGATGATTAAAGGCTTCTAACACTGAATAACAGTCCAGTCTCAGGTCAAAGTGTTGCTCTGTGGCAGTGGCTCTAGCAGGATCCCTCGGGTGCAGGCGTCATGCTGTTGGTGGGTGTGTCCTGGTTACTGGCGTTCGCTGCAGACGACAGAACGTCTTCAAAGCTGCCTCCAGGTCCTGTCCCTCCAACCTTTGTCTAAAAGGAAGAGGCATTCATTTTTCTTCACAAATAAGTTAAGACAATGTGTAAAATGCAAGAAACTAGACAGTGCTTTAACATTTTTCCATAACTATTTTGATGTTTATTTTCCATTTAACCATTTCAACAAGTGAACAGCAAATATTTCTGATTAATGCAGTTATTTCTGGCGCAAAATAGTCATATTATGTTATTAAAAATGATGTATAATGCATCCTTAACTAATAAGAGTAAAAGCCCATTTACACCCTCTGGCAATGCCAACTGATTCGATTAAAAGGCTGAAAAAGATGTATTTATTTATTTATTAAGTACTGCCTGCTTTAGCTTTTCATAGGATTGTAAATGTTGTTCAAATCACTATTTCTGTATTTGTTTACATTCACACAGCATCTAAGACCTTTAAGATAAGGGGTTGTATGAATAACCTTGATGTAAACACATTACCACAGGCTAGTTTTTTTTAAGTTAACAAATAGTGACCTTTTTATATTATGTGAAATAAACATAGAACCTTGCATTGTAAACAATAATTACATAGAAATCATTGTATTGCAGTCGGTAACAACAACGTAAGCTCATGATAATCCACTTTATCTAGCTCTTGTTTACATTATTGGTTTTGTGTGTATCATTACCTTGATACTGGACACTGTGGTCTCAACTTTCTCCTCAAAGGATTTGAAACTGGGAGAGTTTCTGTGAACAGAGAACCATGTACAATCAGCTCTAGAAAGAACCATATCAAAACCATTCTTTCTTATTCCTTCTCTGCCCTGTATTGGAAGGTCTTTATTATTGTTAAGAGGAGTATGAGATGTAAAAGTTTGGATTGGTTACCTCATAGTGGGCATGCTCATAGACTGTCTGATAGAGTAGCTGTCCCGAGAGCATATGGAAGAGGAGTTCACGATTAGCACAAAACAAGGCAGAACATACAATAAGGAAAGCATTAACTATACTTTACTCTAGAATGATACAGAAATATATACTACTTAACAATATGAAGCTACTGTAGTGTATTGTGCTGTTCCAAACAGGTTAAGAGGGCGGACAATATAAATGTTAAATAGTTGTTGAAAATTTAACCTCCATTTACCTGAGCCAATATAGACTAACTACTATAATGTAGCTACTTGCAGACTAAGGCATTATTCAAAAGATATAAAGCTGCTGAATTTGAAAAGTGCTATTCATAGATCACAAATGTAATTTAAGGGCATCATGGGTTTGAAATTCCAATCCAGTTAGTTATTCAGACAAAATACCCTTGTTCAAAGTATTGTATAATTTGCCTGTACCCTTCGTCACCTTCGTCACCTTCGTCACCCTTCGTACTCGTCGTCATAATAAACATGTTTATCACAACGAAGAGAAACCTTGATATTCCTATATATGTTCCCTTCCATGTTCCCATGACATATTATGCGAATTTGATATACGTGACAAAACTCTATTTGATTCAAGGCGTTGGCAGCACAGTCATCTGACTGGCTCAGTACTGTCCACTTAGGGCTGTCAGCTGACGTTAGCGCTAAACTGGATTCTGTATAGTTAACTTAGTTACACTGGGCAGCTGGGTGGGCCTTACCCTATTGATGCAGACCTTAGGAAGCATGAGGAAGACAAAAAAAATAAAAAATAAAAATAAAAAATAAAAATAAATAAATAACACATTTTCAAAACAAAAAACATTAAGTTGTAGTTTTTCAGCTTTTCAAACTTCACTGCAAGACAAACCACAAAAATATATAATACCATAATAATACCATAATAATAAAATACCATAATAATATCTTAAAAACAATTATGTACTCATTAACGAGGAATTGTATGGCCTCTTCTGGAAACCACATTGCAATTTGTTCAGTCATATGTGGGCAATACTTTGTGAAGTTTCATGAGGTAATCCCAGGTTCAAATGGTCAAATAAGTGCCTAAATTATTTCCATTTGCTCTATTTGCTTTACTATGAAGCCTAAGTGCTCAAGTTCACTCCTCCAATTTTATGTCTTCAGTAGATATAAAATAAAACACGTGAACAATCTTAAAAACCTGCACTGCAACTCAAACAATTCAGCCATGCTCAACCTCAGCATCAGAACATACCTCCGCGGGAAGAGCAACTCAAGACCAACCAGGCTGAAATGAATAACCATAATGTTCATATAGAGCACTGACAAACACAAACCACAGCATGTGATATTTAAAAATCTGTAAGTAAAATGTCTAGACGAAGATGTAACAGTCAGTATCCACTTGTGCACACTTCTTTGTCATCTGCAGCACTAATGGCCCCTTTTGCAGCCGCTGAACAAAGCCAACACAAGACTCATTCTTCACGACGCACTCTAGTGAACAAAGACAGGAGTGACAGAGGAAGAAGTCAGAGCCCGGAGAGAAAGAGGGAGCAGTGGAGAGAGAGAGGGATTTTTCACTATCAAAGGAGCAGCTTAATGCAGTCTTACATAACACAAGTTTTACCCATATGTTAGGAGAGGATGAAGAAAGTTTAAGTGGAGTTCATACAGAGATACAGGGAAGGAGATTTTAATTCTGACAGGAACCCATCATACAAAGATAATTATTGTATTCCCAGTAACGCTGCATATTCCATTGATTAAGTTAATTTAGAATTGTTAATATGATTACCTCATATCTCCAAGTTTCCTAGTAATGGCTGTGCCGAGGGTGCTGAAGGCGGCTGTAGTTTTCTGTCCAGCTGTCGACAGTGTCTCTGAAGTTTTCTTATACCTGTTTAACGTGAAGACACAATGTACTGAGATACTGCTAAACAAATATATGCGTTGTAAAACAAATATATGCGTTGTAAAACCTGGAACAGTCTTCCTGAAGATGTGAGACAGGCCTCTACTTTGACAATGATTAAATCCAGGCTCAAAACGGTTCTGTTTAGCTGTGCATATGACTGAAAGGTTTTTATTCTGCACTCTCTGATGATTATTTTGTTCATTTTATGATGATTATTTATGTTTTGATTTGTTGTATTATGATTTTAATGTCTTTCTTATTCTGTAAAGCACTTTGAAATACTTTGTCTATGAATTGTGCTATATAAATAAACTTGCCTTGCCTTGCCTAAAACTTTGGACAATATGTATATATTGTGGACAGCCATGTGCAGGTCTAGTTCTAGGCTGCTGAATTCGGATGAGTAAACTTTGCCAGTGTGTCCCTGTGTTAGTAAAGTGATACATTCCAGTAAACTACTCTAAAATTGAATTCTTAATATATGTATTAAGTATAGTATGGTATGGTATGCTTTTATTTGTACAGGGGCAGTGGACAACAATACCTTAACTTTTTTATATATTTAATGGTTTTGTCTGTTAGGCATGATTTTGTAT
>KN476317.1:0-19141 GCA_000787095.1 Periophthalmodon schlosseri
GAGATAATAATTCATAATTTGCATTGCTATGTTCCAATCAGACTTAGAATGAAATTTTAATTGGAACATACTTAAAAAGGACATATTTCTGTCAAACACAGGGGTGCAGAGTACAGAGGTGTGGGTGGGGATAGGTGATGGGTGCAAACTGAAAGTCACTCAAGCACTTGAGCCTCAACTGGCGAACAATGCAGGATTACTCAAACTCTCTCTCCCGTCCCTCTCTACCTCTTCTCTCTTTTACTCTTTCGGTCTCCCTCTCTCCATCCCCCTCCCTCTCTCTTTCCTTCTCTCTCCTCCCCCTCTCCTCTTCTCATTGCTTTCTCCACACATATCTCTCCATTCCCTTCCCCTCTTCTCTTTCACTCCCCTCTCCTCATGGCCTGTCAAACATTCACAAACACAGCTTGTTTAGTTTGGCACTTTGCTTTGGTTGGAGAATCTCATCCAAAGTGACGAGATTTGAACCTGTTTTTGAATTCAAGGCCCTCACCACAGGCACATGCAGCAGACCTTTATAAAGGCATGGAACATAAGTATTTTGTTAATCATTTATAATAATTAATTTGCACTGCTATGCTCACATTTCAATTGGAATTTTAGATTTTCTTTTCATTTACAGAAATATATGGAATTTAAATTGGAACGTGTTTAAAGAAAGATTTTATGCTTTTTTCTGGTATTTGTATCAAAAACTACTAAAAAAAAAAAAAAAAAAAAGTTGCCACGTTAATCTGTTCAAACAATTATACGCAAGTATAAAGACCATGGGAATGTTCATATGTTCATGTTCATACCACTCAGGAAGGAGATGGGTTCTGTGTCCCAGAGATGAACATGCTTTGGTCTGAAATGTGCATATCAACCCAAGAACAAAAGCAGAAGACCTTGTGAAGATGCTGCTGAAGCTGGTAAGAGTGTGTCATTATCCACAGTGAAACAAGGACTGTACCGACATGGGCTGAAGGGCCACTCTGCCAGGAAGAAGCCATTACTTCAAAATAAAAGTAAAAAAGCTAGATTACAGTTTTCAAATGCACACAGGGACAAAGACATTAATTTTTTGGAGACATGTTCTCCAAACATTCTTCCAAAATTGAACTGTTTGGCCATAATAAGCATTGTTACATTTAGAGGAAAAAAGGGGAAGCTTGCAAACCTCAGAACACCATCCCAACTGTGAAATACGGAGGTGGCAGCATCATGTTGTGGGGTTGTTTTGCTGCAGGAGGGACTGGTGCACTTCACAAAATAGATGGCATCATGAGGAAAGAACATTATGTGAAAATACTGAAGCAACATCTGAAGCCATCAGCCAGGAAGTTAAAGCTTTGGCGCAGATGTGTCTTCCAAATGGACAATGACCTGAAGCATACTGCTAAACTGGTTACAAAGTGACTTAAGGATAACAAAGTAAATGTTCTGGAGTAGCCATCACAAAGCCCTGATCTCAGTCCTATTGAAGATTTATGGGAAGGCCTAAAAAGGCATGTGCGAGCAAGGCGGCCTACAAACTTGGCTTAGTTACACCAGTTCTGTCAGGAGGAATGGGCCAAAAATCCTGCCTATCCTAATCCTGCCTAACTATTGTGAGAATCTTGTGGAAGGAAATTCAAAACGTTTGACCCAAGTCCTACAGTTTAAAGGCAATGGTACCAAATGAGATGAAATGTATGTAAACTTCTGACTTTGAACAAATCAGAAATTTACATACATTAGTGAAAAATGTATGTAAACTTATAATGAAAAATTGTCTAAAAAATCCTTCTCTCTTTAAATAATTTTGGTCATCCTAACTGACCTAAAACAGGAAAAGTTTAGTCTGATTTCATGTCAGACAGTGAGAAAAAAAAAGTGTATGTGTCTTTTTATACAGTGTATGTAAACTTCTGGTTTCAACTGTAAATGAGAAGAAAACAACTATAATATGGTTAAAAGCTCTGAAACGTTGATTTTGCTGAATAAGTCTCCTTTAAAATACAGCTCAGGGAAAACCATTACAGCGTGCATATTTTCATAAACAATGATTGTGCTTAATATTTCTCCTTTAAACACAAAGTTATTGTTGTTGGGTCATTTACCTCGAGCCAAACGCTGCTTGAATAAACTCACTGCTTTGCTCTTTGTTTAGGGCTGTTTTTCTCACTAAAGTTCTAATACGACTTTCCTTAGACCAGACCTTATATCTGTCTCTGTGAGTTCTTTAGCTGCTCCTTCTCGTGCATGTGATTAGGTTGTACCAACTCCACTAATCTCCAAATATCCTCCTCACCGCTCCAGATTTACGATGTTGTGTTTTTCCATTAAGGTGCACTTAAACTTTCTGACCATTTTCCTCCTACTTCTGGATTTAAAGGCGCAGGACCCAATTTTAACTGTCTCAAAAATGTGAAAAAGAGAACTACAGTTTGCAGTGGTCCAAAGTAATTCCTCACTTACCTTATGCATTTTGAGCATCCTAATTATTCACCACAATGAGTTTATGAGCACTTTTCACAACTTTCAGAGACCAGATTGGGGTTTTGCCGTGACGTAATGCAAGAACCATGCACTACCTGATTGCCAGACAATAACACGCTTTATAATTAGATGCAGACAGTACACAGTGGACTTATTTTGACCTCAAGAGCTGCTTATACAGTGTAGCTGTACTGGGGAAGAAACATTTTGCTCAGATATATGGGAACAAAAAGGGTACAAAAACAAAAACTGGTTCAACATTTTCTCTGTCAAATAAACAAGTGAAATGATTTTTTCACAATAGCTTCAGAAAGTGATGCCATTATTTAACCCCAAAGACGTGATTGTTGTGAGTTGAAAGGACTTTAAACCATAAGATTAATATGACAAGTTTGACGAGCCAGTCCCAAACAAATAATAATAAGGTCAGCATTTGTGGATCATGAGATTGGAGATTTTGTTCAAAAACAGTGAATCTCCCATAGAGTTATATAGACCCCTGCCCTCCATCTGAAACTATGACATTCTAAAACCTGAACACAAACTTCACCTATTAACATATTGATACTTTGCAGCTGATGTCATCAACATTCTCTGGGGGTGTGATGCTAACTAAAGGCACTGCCCTGCCTGAAGCTCTGTTGCTCAAATTAGACTTTAATCTGAGCTTTAATTTTACACAATCTGACCAAAAAGAGCTGTAACTACAATAAGTGAGCTGTCGTGTTAGACAAATTAGTCTCAAATTACAGTCACAAGCTAGCCAGCATCAGCTAACAGATTTTCAGTAAGTGAGTCTCACTTTTTTGTTGAAAATCAAACACCTAAACAGGGTCATGAACGGTCTTATTGATCTCAGGCTCCTGAAAATGTGTTGTTTAAATCTATTTTGCATTTCTCCTTGAGTTTCTGACCAACTAAAAACTTTTTTGACACTGTTTGCTAATGTGTGCATTGTGTCACCATGGTAAATGCTAACCATTCCACCATACACACACATATAGAACACCCCCATCATGATGTAATTTAGGGCACAGTATATGGGTGCATTCATAGTTGCACATCGCATCAAAGCTGGGACTAAATGTAACAGCACCTTATGGGAAACTGAGAACACATTGAAATTGTTTTGTCACCTGTTACCATGGAAACAACATGATTCCTCAACCTGTCTGACCGTAACATACCACAGCACAGATTTAAACACATGTAGCATTGATTCGCTTGCTTGTCCTGTATGAAGCACTGCACAATGTTCTGGGTGCCTTCAACTCTATAGGCTTGCATGTTCTGTGGGGATAGGCATTTAAGTTACTAACTACTAAACTGTGTATATGGTGTTTTAATAGTGTTGTCTACTGTTCATAGTCCTTTTTTTTGGGCAATTTATGCATATCGAAAATCAGATACTAACTGGGACTGTCCCGAATAAACAGGGACCTCTGGTCCCCCCAATTATTTGACTCAATGTAGGAGAGGTGGGTACTGAACCCGAGTCACACTAGAGTCACTATTTTAATGACTTGTGACTCGACTTGATACAATGGACTAAGACTTGGGACTCCACTTGGACTTGGCCATTCACTCGGAACTTGACTTGACTTGAGCCCTGTGACGTGAGATGACTGGATGCTTCTCCTAAATAAATGTTTTTAGGAAACACTTTTCTTCCGGTGCTTAATTTTAAAGGAACAAACTGAAACATGTCCCCCCCACTCATGTGTTTGTTACTAGGATGTTACAGTAACTCAAATACTGTGTTATCGTGTCACCACATCTCATAATATTGGAGCTATAATTGGATTATAATATCTCTTATTTAAATGCATTGTTTTGTTGCAGCAACATTCAAAAAACAAAGGGAACTACATAGACCATGATCCTTTGCTCCATTTCAGCGCAGACAACATGAAGAAATAACTGTTATTAACTACTTTGAAATCTCTTCTTTTATGACAGTAATGATTCACACTAATTTTTTAAAGGAAACTGTAGTACATCTACAGTTCTGTTAGCCTTTCCAAAATATTTCAATAAATATCATACTGTGAGATTTGGATATTGTTACATTTCAATTTGTTACCATGACTTTTTTTAGGTAGTATAATTTTGTTTAAAAACATATAAATTGTAAAAAAGCTTTATTTGGTACTTTGGTTTTAAGGACTTGAAATGACTTGAACCTCAAAGCAGAGGACATGGACTCGACTTGGACTTGGGGGCCACTAACTAGGGACTGGACTCGGACTTACCTGTCTGTGACTCGGGACTGGACTCGGACTTGAGGCCAAAGACTTGAGACTTACTTAAGATTTGCAAAACAACGACTGGTCCCACCTCTGATAGTGACTAGTGCTGCTTTGAATGGACGCAATCAGCAAATCACAAAGGCTGCAGTTTTTGAAGTACCATCATTTCCTCCACAAACAATGAAATCTCCTGTGTTATTCTGCATAAAAACGGCTAACCCTATAGTTTAGATCTGTACAAACATGTTCTGAAATGTGATTCTTGTATTCGTTTGTCAGTTCAGATTTCAGTCTTTTTGCCAATTTTTCTGGTGTATTCGTTTTCAGTTCAGATTTCAGTCTTTTTGCCAATTTTTCTGGACGTGTTTAAAATGTGAACTTTGAACAGACTCTTATTATTAAAACATAAATTGCCAATCTTATTGCAACACGTCAGAAAAATCACAATTAGACATTTTCAGCCCTAAAAGCCAGAAACATCTCTACCTGACGAGTTCTAAGCACCAAAGTCGAGCCATCCAATAAACTCAGATGAACCTGATGCCCTCCCTTTGTTGTGATGCTTATTGCTGCACCATCTGCCCTGCATCGTCTCTGCATGCTAAAGAGGTGATCTCTGTAACAGAGGAGTGAATTAAGCAAATGAGCTCACAAACAGGAAAACATGATGTGTAGTTAGACGTGTGACAGGCGTGTAACATGTGTCTCTGCTCTGCACATGCTAAGCTAATGCTACGAGACTCAAATTATAAACCCGGCTACTTCTAGACACTGTAGTAATGAGGCTGGTATGTGTGTTGGTACTGAAAACAAGCAAGTGTAGCTTCGTCCTAATACTTAAAAGTGCTATACCTGATTTTTAGGGTCTTAAAACGTAAAAAAAACAGAACTAGTTCATTTTAAACTGTTTGCAGTGGTCCAAAATTATTCCTCAGACACATTTTGCTCAAATACATGGAATAAATTAGGTGAAGGACCTTTAAAACACTATATGTAACTTTCCGGGTCTGTCACCAGCTTGTACATTATTGTTTTGCCTGGAATGTTCCACAGTAGCATTAATGATGTCATCAACATTCCCTTAGGGTTTGATGCTAATGTAGGCTCTGTCTGAAGCTCTGTTACTCAAGTTAGACTTTAGTCTGAGCTTTGTTTTATCACAGTCTAACCTGAAAGAGCAGACTTAGCTAGAACTACAACCGGTGAGCTGATTTGTGCTGTTAAACAAGTCCCTCTCAAATAACATTACAGTTACAAGCTAGCTGTCATTAGCCAACAGTTTTCACTCTCACGTTTTGTTGAAAATCAAACACCTAAACAGGACCATGAATGCCTGTATTGATCACAGGCTCCTGAAAATGTGTTGTTTAAATCCATTTTGTATTTATTCTTGAGTTTCAGACTATTTTAAAACTGTTTTTGACAGTGTTTGCTAATGCGTGCATTGTGTCACCATGGTGACTCCCCCCAAGTGTGCTGTCACAGCAACATATCAATGGCGACAAGAAGGTGACGCCATTATGCAAAGTAATTGTTCAGATCTGTGGAGAAGCAAACCCACTCACAATAAGAATGCACGTTTCTTCAAGGGATATTTGAGCCATAAAAAATACCTCAGACCAATAACAGCTATACTGTGGAATATTCCTGGCATAGCAACAACTCATATACTCATATCTCCATGGACACAAACAGGTGGTGGACCCCTCACCTAAAACAGCTGAGAAATGCACCTTTTAATGGTATAAAAATGTCAATATGAAATATAACATTATGAAAACACACACTGCCAGTACTGGAGTTGATAAGCTGCAAATGAGGCTGGTGAAGGTGAATGGACTTGAATGAAACACCGATTTCTGGATTACCACCTGATGATGTCACAAGGTCTAACAGAGTATTCAGAGCTCTGCAAAGGAACACTAAATATGGAGGATTGTCATGACATGCATATATGAATGAAACAAAACACAGCTCTATGATTTTAGGAAGATACTACCATAGACTGTATAAAGAAGTGAACTGAGGGAGTGTGATATCACCCATAGCATTTAGCTCCAGTCAAATGAAGTTCATCAAGGCTAGCAGATATAGGGGATAATCTGGAGCCCAGTTCCATATTTAGAAATCCAACTGTGAGTGTTATACCAACCAAAGAGCCAATCAGGAGCGAGTCTGTTGAAGGTAATACCTCTTCCCACCCGCACCGCTGGTTTAGCAGGGAGCGGACGCTTAGCAACGCTGTCAATCAAACCTTGTTGCTAATTTAGCGGGAGCGAACTCGGGGAAAGAGGCCCGCTGATTGGTCTGTTATTAATGTTCATATCTTGATTTACGAGCCTGACAGCAGCAGTTACAGAGAGAGGGGAGGCATTTTTTTCAATAGAAAGTGAATTGGAGCAGATGGAGCCAAAGAGCACCCATGCCCAAGACATACATAAGACATATTTAGTTTAGATTTGAGTCATTATAATAAATTGTCATTTTCTTCTTGCCTTAAATTTTGTTGAAAAGTTTGATTGCGTTACAACTGACTGATCTTGTGTTTTTTTAGCTTGGACCCAGACACCTCCACTCATCTTTTCATCCCCTCTTCTCTCATTCCCTCTCTCTCACACTTTATTTCTGTCTAATTAAGGATATATCACATAATATAACAGAGCCAGAGAATTAAAGTCCATTCAAAACTGCTCTTCTGTCAAACTTTGAATACTCAATTTATGTTTAATTGGACCAGAAATACAGTGAATAGTCCTCTGCTCCATCTGACCCTCTCCTCTGCATCCTCTGCTCCATCTGACCGTCTCTTCTGCATTCTCTGCTCCATCTGACCTTCTCCTCTGCATCCTCTGCTCCATCTGACCGTCTCTTCTGCATTCTCTGCTCCATCTGACCTTCTCCTCTGCATCCTCTGCTCCATCTGACCTTCTCCTCTGCATCCTCTGCTCCATCTGACCTTCTCCTCTGCATCCTCTGCTCCATCTGACCTTCTCCTCTGCATCCTCTGCTCCATCTGACCTTCTCCTCTGCATCCTCTGCTCCATCTGATGCTCTGATCAGTTTAAAGGGCCCATATTACACTATCTTCTGATCTCTGTTTTAATGTTGTTTCCTCATCAAAAAATATACCTGGAGTTGTGTTTTGTTTCATTCACACATGTTTAACATACAAACACTGCATATTTACGCTGTGTTCTTCTCCCAAACAGAAAACACTCTGTTCCAGCTTATGATGTCATGGGGTAACACAGGAAGTGCTCCACTGTGTTTTTAAACTCCATACAATTTCACTAGAATCATTTGGATGATTTCAGCCCTGGAATTGCCAAATTCTACTGAACTAAAGGTAAAAGTCAACTTGAAAACTTGATAACTTGAAAACTACCACTACATGACATCACAAGGTGGAACAGAGCATTTTGAGCTTTGGAGATGTAGACAGACTAATAATGCAGGGTTACTCAAACATGTGTGAATGAAACAAAACACAACTCCAGGTATGTTTTTGATGAAGTAACAATATTATAACATGGCTTATAGCTCACAAGAGTAATTTTTGTGTAATATAGGACCTTTAAAGATTATTTTGAGAAAATAATTACATGCTCTGTTTTTTCATCTGTATCTTGCATATTTTTTTATTCATATAATTTCGAAATAAGTTACAGTAAGTTATATGCATCAAATGTTCTTATGGGATGGACCAATCCTGTTATGGGATGGGATGGAACAATCGTTATTCCAGAAGTTGCTGTGGGCGCCGCCATCGTCATTTCGATTGTATTATTTTGTATGGGACTGGCGATTTTGACAGCAGATAAGTGCTATTCAGACTACACAGCCATTTTAAAGCCTCCCAGAGTGTTGGTGAGGTGTTGACTTATTGGTCACATGAACATAGAACATTTTACACAAATCAACACTACTTGGTGAAACTTTTCCTGAATTTGCCATTGAAAAGAATGGGATTCCCTCTTAACTGGTAGAGCCACCATAAACATAGCGCAGTTTGAAGCATGGAGCGGCAGAAATGGTGGGGCCGAATAAAGTCAATAACTCTACACTAAAATAAAAAGGATAATTAATAGTCTTATTAAAGCATGAACACTCTTAATTCATAATCAGCAGTGTATTACAAATGATTCAGGCTTAGCAACTAATTAATTCATACCTTAAAGAGGGGGTATTACTGTGCTAAGTCACTCCTCCTTCAGAGCTATATCCCGCTAAAGAAACTACTGCACATCGCATTAGGTTTGTGGAGTTATGGTGTAATGTTTTGTATCCTGTACTTGTGTACTTATAAAACTCTTTAACTTTAACTCCAAACCCCTTAGTTAAGTAATTACTAAGCCTGAATAATTTTTAATAAACTATATTTCTTTATTATGAATTAAGTCTTTGTTCATGCTTAAAGAATCGGTATTTTACTTCTGGGGTATTAATTACTAATATATAACATATTCAGATCAATATGATACCTTTCATTGTTTTGAAAATGCTAAATTGGCCTAAAATGTTTCACTTTCGTTTTTGACAATCTGAGTCAAAAGTCATTCCGCCTTCACAGTGCTATCATAACACAATCAGCATGCATTTCACTAGTGAAACTACTGCATTTGGCATCAGGTCTGTAAAGCAGTGTATTGTTTTGTATTATGCTTATGTATATTTATGGAGAATTGGCCCGAGAGAGATCGCTAAAATACTCAAACATGCATGGATGACATCTAAAACCTCTTCAGACATGTTTCTGATGAGGGAACAACGTTATAACATGGTAGAAAGCTTTTCATTAGAATCTTCATAAGCATTAAATTCGATATGGTATATTAACTCAGTCTGACTCAAAATATCCTGTTACATTTGATACCCAGCCATCATGTTTTTTTTTACATTTTGAGCAGTTGGATCTCATTGTTGCCTAAATAACTCCATGATTTTACACACGACTGTACACAATGGGTTTTGTAAATCAGTCTTATTATAACTCACATCTCAAAGCAGTGTCACAGTTGAGTTTTTTTGGCTGCAGTGTTTCCTTTTGTAGACAGCACGCACAATCTGCCTCCTCTGTTTCATCTGTGAATGATAAATTGGACATGCTTCGCTGGCCGTGCCTCAGACACCACAGAGAAAACAGCTCTGAAACATGTCCAACAGAGTTTTAGGCTGTTAATTGCATAACCAGCATGAGGAATTTAAAGACGATTTGAATGGCCATTTTATTTCATTTCAATAAATAAATGTGCTGTGACACAAGGATTAAAGTTGTAACTTACAACAACAATATGTAACTTTGTTGGTGGGGGGTCTGCCACCTTCTCCATGGAGATGTTATTGCTTTGCCTAGAATGTTCTACAGTATGACATTAAACTTATCATCTTTTCTTAAAGCAAAATCAACTTTTTAGGGTGTTTAACCATTTAACCTCTGAAGTTATATTAGGAGTGACTTTAATCGCTTATTTTCAAGACACCATTTTGCCAATCAACTCCTGTTCGTTATGCATAGGATTTGGCAGCGTCACGTAGTCATTTTGGTACAAATGAAAAAAAAAAAAAAAAATCTGCTACTGGCTAGTGTGATGTGCAGCTATCCATAATCGTTTTAGATGAATATTGCCAATTAAAATGTGCAAATTGTAACATAATGATTTACAAGTGTCATAGTTTATAACTATATAGCAGGCACCAGCACAACAGGTCTGCTCTAAATTATTATTTAAATTAGCAAATACATATAATATGGTGGTGGGTGGCGTATTTGTCTAGCAAAAATCGATTTATATAAACACTTTGACATTTGATCTGTAGAGGGTTATAATCAGATCTATATCATACCTCCCACATCTTTCTTTGTGCTATTTTGTCATTGCAGCTCAAGTTTAGTTTACAACATGGTCTGTTTTGAGAAGCATTCATGGGATTATCCTGTGTTATTCAGTGGCATAAAGTAGCCTCAATATTGTAGCATTTGTGACAGGCCTCTACACACACATAAAACAAGCATACACATTACTGAATAGTCATTGAGGTTAAAGGGGACATTACATAAAATTGACTATTATGAGCTTAAACATGTTCACAGTTGTATTTAAAGTGATTCATTCATGTTTGAGTAATCTTGTGCTGTTCTGCATTTGTGACTTGAGTGCTCTGAAAATGTATTCACCTCAGATACTCAGAAGTCCTCACTACAGGGGATGGACTCTACTTAACCCTGACCGTGTCCAGGCTTAAAAGCTCTGTACCTGATTTTTACTGTCTTAAAAACATGAAAAACAGAAGTAGTTCATTTTAAACAATTTGCAGTGGTCCCATATTACAGCTCACTTACCTTATGCATTCTGACCATCCTAATTATTCACAGCGATGAGTAAGCACTTTTCACAACTCTCAGAGACCAGAGCAGAGTTTTGCTGTCATGTTAAAGCTAACAACAACAAGCATGCTTACGCTCACTTCCTGGTTATCAGACAATAACACACTTTATAATTAGATGCAGACAGAACACAGCGGACTTATTTTACCTCAAGAGCTCCTTGTATAATATATCTGTACTGGGCCAAGACACATTTTGCTCAAACACATGGACCTTTGAACATGTCCTCCAGGCTCAAGACCAGAGGTGACAGAGCGTTTTCTGTGGCAGCACTCAGACTATGGAACGGTCTCTGTCTGCCTGTCAGATCCTCTCAGTTTATAACGCAGTTTAAGACTAGACTGAAAACCCACCTCTTCTCCCTGGCATTTAATACTATCTAGACAGGATAGCTTGGCGTTTTATTGTTCTTTTCCTGTGTACTGTGTTATCTGTTTGTTTTTTGTAGACTTTATGTGAAACACTTTGGTCAGCTCAAATTGTTTTTAATGTGCTATATGAATAAACTTGAATTGAATCGATCATCCTCTGGTTACACATAAAACCTCCATAAAGTCATCTCAGAACCAGATCATCATTCTGTGGGTGGAGAAATGAAGCGCTCTCTGGTTTAATTAGCCTGGTGTGACAGGGGCAGAGGGTGCGCTTGAATATGGAGGTGATATAGAGGGGTGAGCTGAGGTGGGTGGGCACTGTGTTACTGTGTTTGTGGGAAAATGAAGTGCTCCCTGATGTAATTAGGCTGGTGTGACGGGGCAGAAGGGTGCGTTTGATTATAGAGGTGATACAGAGGGGTGAGCTGAGGCAGGTGGGCACTGTGTTACTGTTTTTGTGGGAAAATGAAGTGCTCCCTGGTGTAATTAGGCTGGTGTGATAGGGCAGGAGGGTGCGCTTGATTATAGAGGTGATACTGAGGGGTGAGGTGAGGCGGGTAGGCACTGTGTTTTGACAGTCATTTTAAAGCCTGTTTATCAACTGCAAACCAGGAACTAATGCTGATGCACTGTTAGCATGCTAGCTCCCACTTGCTTCATGTCCTGTTTTCTTCCTATCTCTCTCTCACACTCCTTTTAACTCCCTCTCCTCCTGTTTTTCTCTCTATCTCTCTCTCACTCTCTCCTTTACACCTTTCTGTGTTAAAGCTCTGAATCTCGCTCCTCTCTTCTCCTGCCCTGGCACCGCGAGGCCTCTGGCTCTGTTACACTGGCACAGACGGGCACAGGTTTGGCACACACCGGCATAGGTCGGCACAGCTTTGGCACACATCAGCACAGGTTGGCACAGGTTGAATCGTGCCAGACGAGAGCTGTGCCAAAGGAACTTCAGATGACCGTCCCTCTCTTCTCTTTGTTGTTATTTTTACTGCACACTTTAATAATAGTCCTACCTTTTTCTGAGCATTCACAGTACCATTTTATAACATACTTTTAAATACCTTTAAAGAGGGAGTATTTTACTTGTAAGAGGTATTAACTGCTAACACATAACATATTTAGATCACCATGAGTGCGTTTACATGCGCTTGAGTATGCCAGTTCTGAACCTAATCCCCGTTATGGCAGTATTCTAGAGATGACGCTCACAAATGTGCTCTGTATACATATACAATCAGAGTATCCGGAATATCCAACTATGGCACAGACATGACAAGAAGCAAAACAAGCCGGTAACTTTGCTAACTTAAGTTATTATTTTGTTTGATTTGGTTTGGTTGTTTCTAACAAAAAAAGGACAATATATACAGGTAAGCACTGTCACAGCTTCAGTAAAATGCTTTATTAAGAGTTGAAAAATACAACAGAGTCCGACAGCATCAGTTTAGTTCAAGAGCAACACAGACAGACACAGATGTTAGCCTGCTGTTAAAGTGTGGTTGTGTTAAACAGTAGACAGCTTTATTTTGTTTATAGGTATAAAATATTATTACTTAAAAAAATCTCTCATAGACGTTTGAGTCATTTTGGGAAAGTTCCTGTTGCTGTATCTGTTACTTCAGTTTGCACATGCTCAGTAGGATGTGTTTTGAGAAATCAGCATACTGCATCTACATGGCACAGTATCCTGGATACTATCAGAATATCCTAGTCAAAGTGTTCTGGTTTCTTATAACTGGGATACTGGCTTATCCAGGATACTGACATCAGGATACTGCATTTACATGGACACACACAAAACCAGGAAACTCAAAACACCCAATCATGACCGGGATACTCTTATGCATGTTATCTGTTATTGTTTTTAAAATGCTAAGAAAATGTGCTGAGTCTTGTACAGGATTGTACTTCTAACTGTAAGGAGCAAATAGGTTCAAATAGGGCCCGGGAGAGATCTCTAGATTACTGAAACATGCGTGGATGACATCTAAAGCCTCTTTAATGTGCATTCTTCATTCAGTACTCAGTCACTCTTTGGTGTTGGTGTGCTACTGGCTCTGGGGTAGACTGCTCAAGAACAGTGAATCTCCCTTAACGTTGTCCTGTTTCTGAGAGATTATTTTACTCCTCCATTTTCCAAAGAATATGGACTTAACTTTCAGTTCTGCCCCTGCATAAAAAACGTCATAGATTAATCTCAGAATAAGCTCTTATTTCAATGTGTGGAGAAATCAAGCGCTCCCAGCCAGTAATTAGCCTGGTGTGACGGGGGCAGGAGCTGGAGGGTGCGTTGGATTATGGAGTCAAAGGTTCTTCTATTATACACAATTCAGGCTTTTCAAACTACTTTGGGCACTAGAGACTTGGTATTTTCTGTATGGCTGAGAATAAGATGACTATAAATCATTAGTTTAACCCACAACCTCCTTACTGAGAGAACGAGGCAGGCTAACCACTCTGCCACAGTTACCCAGGGAGGACATGCACACTCCACTCAGAGAGATCAGGAGTCTAACCCACAACCTCCTTTCTGAAAGGAGGAGACAGGCTAACCACTCTGCCACAGTGACACTGTTATTTTCAGGTGAGGAGATATTCAGGTCTCTGTCTGACACTCATTAGTTGATTCTCACTGTGAGTCCATGTCCTCTGTCTCTCCTCTTCCTCTTTTTCTCTCTTTCTCTCTCACACCTCCTCACCACTTGCTTTCCTTTCTCCATCCCTCCTTTTCCCCCTCCTTTCCTCCCCGTCCTCTCCTTCATCTCCCACCTCTCTCCTCTTCCTTCCTCATACATTCCTTCTCCTCTCCAGCTCAACACAAGCCCTCCCACTGCATATCCTCATCTCCTCCATCTGTCCCTCCTTTCTTCTCCTCCCTCACCCTCTCTTCTCCCTCTCCCTCTCTCCGTCCCACCTCTCTTTCCTTCTCTCCTCCCTCACTCTCTACCTCTCCACACCTCCGCTCTCCTCCTCTGTGCCCCTCCTCTCCTCCTTCCTTGTCTCCTGCCTCTCTCTACCTCTCCACACCTCCACTCTCTTTCTCTGTGCCCCCTCCTTTCTTCTCTCCTCTTCTTCCTCTCTCTTGTCACCTCTCCTCTCTGTGGATCCATTTATCTCTAAGTGAAATGTTTTGGTGCTTCTGTCCTAATCACAGCCAGAGCCAATGGACCACTACCTCTCACCTTCTCTCCTTCTATTCATCCATCTATCTCTCTCTCCTTTCTTCCCTTTCTTTATATCACCCTCTTTCTCCTTATTTATCTCCTCCCATTTCAACTTTCTCCTCTCTCCCTTTCTCTTCACCGCCTCTTTCCTCCTCAGACTCTTCTTTGTCTCTCTCTATCTATCCTCCTCTCTCTCTTTCTCTCTCTCTCTCCCTTCACCTCTCACCTCACTCTTCCCCTTTCTCTCTACTCTCTAGCTCTCTTTCTCACATCTCTCTCCATCTCTCTCTTCTCTCTCTTTCTCAGCTCTCTTTCTCATCTCTTTCTCCCCCTCTCTTCTTTCCCTCTTTCTACTTCACACTTCACTCTTCTCTCTCTCCCTTCCCCTTTCACCTCTCTCCCTTCCCCCCTCTTTACTCTCTCTGCCTTCCCCTCACACCTCTCTCTCTCCCTTACTCTCTCACCCCTCTCACCCCCTCTCTACTCTCTGTCTCTCTTCCCTCTCTCTTCTTAGTCTCCTTCCCCTCTCTCTCCCCCTCTCTCTACTTTCTGTCTCTCTTCCCCTCTCACCTCTCTTCCTCTCTCTCTACTATCTGTCTCTCTTCCCCTCTCTCCCTGCTCTCTTTCCCCTCTCTCTTCCCCTCTCACCTTTCTCCCTCTCCTTCTCTCTACTCTCTCTCCCTCTTGTTTCTTTCTCACCTGTGTCCCTCGCTGTTTCTTTCTGAAGAATACTTCCTGCAGTGAAAATAGATTTGTGTTGTTTCTCTCTGTGTTACTGAATGATTTTAAGAACATCTTTGAGCACGTGCACAGACCAGTATTTCCTGAGCTCTCTCATCACGGGGAAAAGTGTCGGTGTAACATTTTAACATTTTTCAACAATATTAATTATGTACAACTGCCTCAAAATGTCACAATCTTGGTATTTATTTGTTTTTTAAGTGACAATGTACAACGTACACGTAACTTTCTTTCCCCCGCTCTATTTCTCTCTCCCCTCTGTCTCTAACCCTCATGTCCATGACCACTTCTTCCCCTGCTTTCTTTCCTTTCCTTTCATTTTCTTTTCTCCTCCTCCCTCTCTCTCTTCCTCCTATCTTTTTCTCTCTCTTTCTTGTCCTCTTCCTAACTTCCCCTCCTCCTCCTCTCTCCCCCTCATCCTCTTTCTCTTCTGGCTCTCTCTGCCCGACGTGTGGCATTTGTATCACATTATGAAGTTATATCCTTGGTGAACAATAGAAGAAGAAGAATATCGTGCGTTGGCCTGCTATCTAGTTATCTTTATCTTGTATTTTCAACATTTTAAGTATTGATATAAAATTACTTCATAAAAGAAACACGGCAACTGACTTCCGGGTTGGAAAATTGCGGGGCCTAATGGAAGTTGATTCACATCACACTAGCAAGCAGAAGATTTTTAAAAAATTACCAAAATGGCTATGGGACTCTGCCAAATCCTACGTGTGTCATTGATTAAGAAAATGAAATTGGAGGATGAAGTGCGTAGGTCACAGTGGGTGTTGCTGGTGGAGGTGAAAACAGGAGCAGATCGGAGCTAAGGCGTCTTGAATACAGGAGTAAAAACATGCAAAAACATGCATGAATCACTCTAAATACAACTTCACAGGGTCAGTGAGAAGAAAACTAGTATAACATACTCTAACCTTTCTCTCTCCCTCCCTCCTCTCTCTCTTTCTCACCTCTCTCCCTCTCTCTTCTCTCACTCGCTTCCCCTTTCACCTCTCTCTTCCCTCTCGCTACTGTCTCTTTTTCTCACCTCTTTCTCCCTCTCTCTCTTCTCTCTCTCTTTCTCTCCCTCTCTCTTCTCTCTCTTCTCTCCACAATATGGCAATAGACCTGTCCAGGTTCATGGAAGCAATTTGTTTTTCAATGTATTTTGTAGCAATAAAAACACATGAAAAAAGGCAAAATAAGTTCAGTGCCATACTGCAGAACCTTGCAGGCAAAACTATAAAATCTCCATGACGTAGTGCACCTTTAAGCACTTCCATTTGACAAGCAGCAGCACGTGGACTTGTGTGTGACTCCTGATGTAAATGCCTGTGGACAACATATTTATAAGGAACGAGTTTGGACGAGTACTTTGATCTGGTTTGATTCTTTCTGAAAATAAAATAAATAAAAGATGAAAATGTGACAGAAAGAAAACAGGATCCTTCCAAAAGTGCCGCTGTTGTTTTGGTTCATGACAGAGACTTTTGACACAAGAGAGAGAGGGAGAGAATGAGAAGAGGAAGGGTTAATATGGCAATGGAGAGAGAGAGAGAGAGCAGTGAGGGAGGAAGGGAGGGAGAGAGGGACAGAAAGGGGGAGGGGAGATGACACGACAAAACAGAGAGAGAGAGGGGAGAGAGAGAGGGGAGAAGAGATGGCAAAGAGAAAGGGAGAGACAGAGAATGAGAAGAGGTGGGCAGATGGGTTAATACGGCAATGGAGAGAGAGTCAGAGGGAGAGGAAAAGAGATAACACAGAGAGGGAGAGAGAGGAGAGAAGAGATGACAGAGAGAGAAAGAAAGAAGGGAAGGGAAAGGGAGAGAGTGAGAGAGAGGGAGGGAGAGAAAGAGAAGACGGGATGGGTTAATGAGGCAATGGAGAGATATGACACACAGAGAGAGCAGAAGAGAAAGAGAGAGAGGGAGAAGGGGAGAGGGAGGGAGAGAGACAGGGTGAGGGCAGTGAGGGAGAGAGAATGAGAAGCTGTGGGAGAAATGCTTAATAAGACAATGAAGAGATATGACAGAGAGAGAGAAAGAGGAGGAGAGAGGGGAGAAGAGATGACAAAGAGAGAGAAGGGGGGAAGCTGTGGGCGACTGGGTTAATAAGGAAACACAATATGACAGAGAGTGAGAGACAGGGAGGGTGAGATGGGGGGGGGAAAGAGGGAAAGAACACGATGAAAGTTTGCTGTAGACAGAATATATGACAGAGAGATAGAGGTGAGTGAGGGAGAGGGGGTGAGAGAGAGCGGTGAGCGACAGAAAGATGCTATGAGTTAATACAGCACTGGAGAGAGGAGATGACAGAGAGAAAGAGGGAGAGAAAGGAAAGAGGGAGAAGGGAGAGAGAAATGGGTTAATAAGGGATAGGTTGATAAGGAAAGAAGAGATGACAGAGAGGGAGAGAGGAGAGAGAGGGAGAGAAAGGAAGAGAGAGGAGGAGAAGAGAAAATGAAAGAAAGAGGGAGAGGTGAAGGAGAGAGGACATAATGGAAATACGCTGTGGGGGGCTGGGATAATAAGGAAACAGAGACAAGATATGACAGAGAGAGAGAGAGAGAGGGATAAGAGACAGAGGGTGAGGTGAGAGAGGGGGAGGAGGAGAAAAGGAAAGGAAAGAAGGGGAAGAAGGGAGAGGTGTGGGCATGAGATTTAGAGACAGAGGACAGAGAGAAAGAGAGATGGAGAGGTGGAGAGAGGAGAGAGAGGAGAGAGAGGTGAAGAGATGAGTTGTTGTACGAGCCTGTACAAGACTGAGCCCACAAGCCTATGTCACCCATGCTCCCACACAGCTATTTTCCATAAATATACAAAACCAGGATACAAAAGAATGCACGACAACTTCACAAATCTGATGCGATGTGCACTAATTTCATTATGTGTCATTAGGCAAGACACTTGTGTGAGTGAGTGATTGGTGGTTGGAGGGTTCCATGACAGTATGTAGTTCCCCAGGGCAGCTGTGGCTACCAAATACCACCACGAAGTCTGACACTGACAGGACAGAGGAGAGAGAGAGAGAGAGAGAGAGAGAGAGAGAGAGAGAGAGAGAGAAGGGCAAGCAAGGAGAGAGGGCGAGCAAGCTGACAGCGCACAGGAGAGATAGGGAAGGGCGATCAAGTTGACAGCGCAGAGGGGAGATAGTGCTTATTAGCTGGAGCAGACGTGGCAGAGTGTGTCAGCTGAACGGAGAGAGAGAGAAAAAGAGAGAGAGAGACAGAGAGAGAGAAAGGTCTGAGCTAATAAAACCTACAAGAATCTGCAACACTATAGCCTCAGGAGGGAGAGATAAAAACATGATAAAAAGGGTATTAGCAGGACAAGCTAACACAACAACAACAACCTGTTTATCCATATACGCAGTTTGGATGTAACACGGGAATATGACGAATACAAACCATTGTCAAGATCCTACAGTTATAAAGGGAAAGCAGAAACGTGTTTACGTAAAGGTGCGGTGTGTAACTTTTTTGTGTATGCCACTCGCTTGTCTCCATCAAGATCTTATTGCATCGCCTGGAATGCTCCACAATAAGACATTACATTTAGTTTGTGGTTTTGTAGTTTAAGATGGATAAGGACAGCTGATTGTAAACCAGCCCACACAAAAACAGTAATGTGGTGTGTTCAATCCACAGCAGTGAAAGAGGCAGTATTGTTACATTGGGGAGACTAAACAAGCACTACACAATAGAAGGCACTCAAATTCAGGTTTACAATCAGATGTCCATTTTAATCTTAAAGCCACAAACCACAAAAGCAGGGGCTAGGG
>KN476317.1:19179-32022 GCA_000787095.1 Periophthalmodon schlosseri
AAGAGTGTCTGAGGAAGTTTTATACAAGTAACACAAACGTTCAAATCATTTCGTCAATGTAAACCTTTCGTCACTTGGAGATTTACTCACATTGGGAAGAGTAACCACAACTTTTACTCAAATAAGAGTACTGTTACACTGTACAACATATTACTCAAGCAAAAGTAAAAGTATTGTGTCTGAAAACTACCCTGAGAAGTACACTTAAGTATTGTAGTATTGAAGTAGTATTTCGAAGATATGTAAGTAAATATAACTTACAAATAGCTTTTCAGTGCATATGGGGGTTTTAAATATTTTCTGAAAGCAGATATGACACACATAGAGGTCTTTCCATAACTGTTACCTAGCAACCATAATGTAAACAAGGTCCAAAACTTGTCTAAATTGCACAATAGTTATGATTAGAAGAATAAAAATAAATGACCCCTTTATTTTGTTAGATGAATGTTTAGACTGTCAAAAGTAAAAATCCGTTCCTCGTGCGTGGGGCGACAGAGTGTTTGTCCACTGATCCAAAGGTTAGTGGTTCAAATCCCTCTCTCAACCTAAACATCATTGGTAGAGCGGTCAGATCCACTGACCCACATGTTGACAGATTCTAGATACCACAGATGAATGCTGTCATTGTGTCCTTGGGCAAGTCACTTAACCCAGCTCGCCCCCAGTGTCTGCGTACATTGGTGTGTGAATGTGTGTGTGAATGGGTGAGTGGTTCCTTGATGTGAAACGCTTTGAGTGCCTTGAAGATGGAAAAGCGATATATAAATGTGAAGTACTAGTAGGACTAGTAGTACTAGTAGTACTAGTAGTAGTAGTAGTAGTAGTAGTAGAAGTAGTAAATTGTCTCTGCATTTTGGATGGAGGTTTCCGTGTTGATGACATAGATAGAGGGATTCTGTTTTGGAACACAGTGTTTAAATCTGGTTTGGATTCTGCACAGTTCAGTGTGTGCAGGTCCCAGAGCCTCAGGTCGGGTTTAGGCACTGAGACTAAAGCACACTATCTCACCTCCACAGTGCACCACAAAACAGGAAGTACGGAGGCCTGCAGGGACAATACACATCAAACAACCTGCATTTACCACAAAGGTAAGGTTCTGGGCAAACTTTATCAAATCTGTTTTTGAACACAACAGAATCCTGCCTCTCTTTTGGTACACCTCAGATTATCCTCAGACGTTATGGTAACACTTCATAATAACAACTCTTTAATGAGCCTTAATAAAGCATATAGAGACTTCATTCATAATGAACAAATAATTAATTAAGCACGATTCAAGCTAGTAACTACTTAATTAAAGATGTTCCCCCATGTATTTGAGCAAAATGTGTCTTGGCCCAGTACACATATATTGTATGAGCAGCTCTTGAGGTCCATGGTGTACTCTCTGCATCTAATTATAAAGTGTTTTATTGTATGATAATCAGAAAGTGTGCTTTAGCATGCTAGTTTTTTGTTAGCTTCACTGTGATGACAAAACTCCGTTCTGCTCTCTGAAAGTTGTGAATAGTGCTTATAAACTCATCATGGTGAATAATTGGGATGCTCTGAATGCAAAAAGTAAATGGGGGATAACTTTGGACCATTGCAAATGGTTAAAAATGAACTAGTTCTGTTTTGTTTTGTTTTTTTTCGTTTTTAAGACATAGAAATTATACATTATAAGTCTTTGTCCATTCTTTAGTAAGGCTAATTAAGGTGTAGTTATTTTAAAGTGGTACTTTTTTTTAAATTATTATTTTCAGGATTTAGTCATAGAATGTTTAATGTTAGATTTTGTTCACAAAATGCCATGCGAAATTTTGTCACCATATAGGCTGAACCAAGCAAAAATGTGATCTATCCTATTGTTTTGTGTATAGACCATAGACTGTATGAAGTGGACTAAGTGAGTGTGACGTCACCCACAGCATTTGGCTCCAGTCAAATGAAGCTCATCAAGGCTGGCAGTTATAGCAGTGAATTTGGAGCCGACCGTGAGTATCATAGTAACCAAAGAGCCAATCCTGGCTGTTAAAGGTAACACCCCTTCCTGCCTACACCATGCTTTGGTAGGGAGCGGGTGCTTAGCAACGCTGTCAATCAAACCTGTTGGTAACACTAGTAGGAACAACCTCGGGGAAAGAAGGCGCCTCATTGGTTGTTAATGTTCATAGTTAGATTTACAGACAGAATAGCTAAATAGGAACACCGGGATCATGACCAGGAACATTTTAAGACCAAAATGACGAGCCTGGCAGCAGGAGTTACGCAGAGAGGAGGCAATGATATTTCAACAGAAAATTAATTGGAGCCAGAGTCAATAGAGCCGGAGCGCGCTCATGATCACTTCCTATTTGGAAGGCAGTGGCTAGCAGGTTAGCTATGTCTATTTATAAATACAGTCTATGGTATAGACCCACTGCCACATGTGTAAAGCTGATTTATGAAACTTTAATGATCAAAATAAAGTTATTGAATATGTAAATCCAACAACATTACATACACATGAATGAAGTCCATGTTTTTTGTTTATTGAGAAATATAAAGTGTCGTCCACTCTCACACACAGACACAGGCCCAGGGCGAAGGACATATTGGAAATTTTCAATTTATGAAACTGGATCAAGTCCACCACACCTGCAGCTGTCTGAGAGAAGAGGGGGAGAAGAGGAGAGAAGGGGATGGAGATGAGAGAGAGGAGAGACAGAGAGCAGCTCTCTCTCATCTGCAAATGAGAGAGAGAGAAATGGAGGAGGAGAGAGAGAGGAGAGAGGGAGAAAGGAGAGCAGAAGGAGAGAGGGAGAAGAAAGGAGAGGAAGGAAGTCCACCTCACCTGCAGCTGAGAGAGAGACAAGGTGAGAGAGGAGTTACAGAGAGAGAGAGGGGGGGAGAAGGAGGGATCGAGAAGAAGGGAGAGAGAACGGGGAGAAGAGAAAAGAGAGGGGGAAAGGAGAGAGGAGAAAGTGAGGAGGGGGGGAGGGGGGTGGGGGAGAGGAGAGAGAGAGAGAGAAAGAGGCAAAGAGAGAGAGAGAAAAAGTAAGTCCATCAAACCTGCAGCTGAGTGAGAGAGAGAAGGAGAGAGGGATGAGGATGGAGGAGAGGAGAGGGAGAGGGAGGAAAGGAGAGGAAGTCCACTGTAGCTGTGGGAGGGAAGAGAGGAAGGAGGGAGGAGAGGAGACAGAGAGGAAGTCCACCTCACCTGCAGTTGTGAGAGAAAGAAGGGGAGAGAGAGGCAGGGAGGAAGAGGGAGGCAGAAGAGAGGAGAGAGGAAGGAGAGAGAGGGGAAATCCACCTCACCTGCACCTGTGAGAGAGAGAGAGAGAGAGGAGAAGAAGAGAGAGGGAGGGGATGGACAAAGAAAGAGAAGTCCACAACACCTGCAGTTCTGAGAGAGGAGAGAGGGGGAAAAAAGAGAGGGTGAGAGGAGAAAGAGAAAGGGCATGGAGAAAGGAGTAGATAGAGGAAGGAGAGAGGGAGGGATGGAGAAGGGAGAGGGGTGGTGGAAAGTAGAAAGGGAGAGATGAAAGGAGATAATGAAGGAAAGAGGAAGGAGAGGGAGGGGGAGAGTGAAGGGAAGAAGGGAAGGGAAAAATATAGAAGTGAGGAAGAGAGGAGAATGAAAGAAGAGAGAAAGGGGATAGAGATAGAGAGGTAGAAAGGGAGAGTGGAGAGAGAGGTGGAGAAAAGAAAAAGAGAGAAATGAACAGACTCCAACTCAATTAATGAAGCAATAACTTTGTACGGTGGCCCTCCAGGGACAGGTTTGATTTATCATGTGGGAATTTATTTTATATTAATCTATTTTTAAAATGATCTAAATGGTGCACGTATTTGAGAACAGAAACAAGAGTGTGCTTTTGGCAGTGATCCATCTTTTTCTAATAAACATCTGACATTACTGTGGCTAGAGTGGCCATTATGGATGAAGTGTTTTGCCAAAGGACACACTGGCAGTATTATGGATGGGGTTTGAACTGGTTACCCTGTGGTCGCTGGGCAGGACATAAAGTGCATCTGACAGGTTTTGCATGATTTTACATCAGTTAAGAGGCATTTTGTGGATAAAAAGTTGAAAGTAGAGCTGAGTTTTAAAACCAAATCCCTCTACCTCAGGGGTCTCCAGCCTGTGGCTCTGGAGATGTAGCATTTTGATGCCTAACTTTGTGCACTAAGAAATGTTATGGTTTATGTTTTATAATCTGACTGTACCCCATAAGGCTTGCTGTGGGTCTTATATATACTCAACTTCTTGTGACTGTTAAAATGAGTAGCTCTCTGGCATTTTGTAAAGGTAGCTCACCGGAGGAAAAAGGTTGGAGACCCCTGCTCTACCTACTTCACCAACACAGAAAACTCCATCCAAAATGCAGAGACAATTTACCAAAAGAAGGCATTTTTCTGATAGTTTGACTTACAGTAAGATAGTGTTTTCAATCTAAAATTTCAAACTCAATTTCAATACTAAAGAATACACTCGGTACCCAATACCAATTTTGATACTCAAATGACAAAACTCAAGATGAAACTTTTCAGGAAAGGTCAAATTTATCCAGTTATGTGAGTTTCTTTAATACCGATACCTGCTTAAATGAGTACTGCTCTGTCATGGCGTAACCACACAACATCACCACAGCAACAGCCAATAAAACAGAGGGTCAGAGACACAGAGGCGCAAGATACAAACTCAGGAAACAGCAGGAAATTTAAAGACGACTTTATTACTCAGCCCTAGTAAAGTTGTAAAGTTAAACTGCAGCATTCTCATCCATATTATCCCTTTGAATGTGTCCTCTGTAAATAATAATGCCCAGTCCACAAAACAATAGTATTAATCAAGTTTGAAGTGTTCTTTAAAAGTAAAAAGGTGAGAGTAGATCCTCACGTGTCTGTATAGTGACTCCTGCGTACTTCCTGTGTAGTTTATCACCCGCCTTCTGTGCATTAAAAACATTTGTCCGAACTTTAGCACCACATTTCACAAATACTAATAATATAGTTTTAACATCTAAACTAGCAGTTCAATGCTCTGATCTTTTGAACACTTTAGAGTCTTAAAGTGAGTTGTTTTACTGTAGACAGGAAACAGCTGACTGAGGTGTGCTCATAACTTTTAGCTTGGTATGTGCCGTCTCTTCACTGCAGTCTTTTCGAAGTTGGAGATTTAAAATCTCATCCGATTCTCTTTGTGTCTGTGGTCTGTACTTTATGTTGCATGTTTAAAAAATGTTTAAGACTAAAACATGCTGTAGTGTGTGGCGGGCTTTAGTATTTGATTTTCAATACTTTTGACAAACCTAGTGTAAACATAAATGCTGTGAAAATACTGGGTCTAAAAGTGTAAAAGAGTTTGTAGTTTGCTCTAGTCTGTTTTGTTGTAGTGTTGTAGTTTGAGCAGCTCGGAGGAGGCCCAGGGTCAGATGCTGTAAACAAGACGGCGGAAAGACTGAATGCGTGTTTTTGAAGCAGGACAAATACCTGTACTAAACCTGTATGTGCTTGTTTGACCTCTGACCTCTGAGGGGAGATATTCTTTGAGCTGCACAAACAGAAGGAGATGAGCTTCTCCTGTGGCTAACCCAGAGGAGCAAAGGAAGTATAGACAGAAGTCATTTTGTATGGAAGCGTAGACCTGACAAAGGGATGGATTCAACATTTTGACAGGCTTTTTCATTATTACGAGAAAGTATTAAGTTAAAACGAGAACATTTTCTTGTTAAAACGTAATCATTACAGGTTTTAACGACTTCAATTTCTAGTTAACGTGAACATATTAAGCTCATATCCAATGTACTGAACAGGAACAAGTCACTTTAAGCAGGTCCAATCTGTATAATCTCTATCAATGTGCAGGGGCAGACTGAGCCAAACCCAAGCACTTATCATTTTGCTTATGTTTAATGACAGGGTAGGCCACATGACCCTATCTAGAACTGAAAAACATCCAGGATTTTTGCACTACATTTCTGGCACATAGAGAAGTGTGTTGTTCTGATACATGTATATAGGTTAGACAATTCATCTTATTCCAGAAATTGCCGTGGGCGCCATCATTGTCATTGGGGTTGTATTATTTTGCATGGGGCCGATCTTGACAGCAAATCAGTTCTATAGGGACTACAGAGCCATTTCAAAGATTCCCAGATAAGCAGTGCAGTGTTGACTTGTTGGTCACATGAACACTGAACATTTTACACAAATAACCTACTTTATATCATATTCTAGTGTCAAAACTTTTCTTAAATTCATACCATTGAAATGAATGGGATTCTCACTTAACTGGAAGAGCCACCGCAATGAAAGGGCGGTTTAGAAGCATTAAGAGGCAAAAGTGTAAAAGTGGGTGGGGCCGAATAAGGTCAATATTGCAATATTGATCATTTTACAATATATTGTGCACATTCTAAAACATAACCAAAAACCAGAATAAACGACAATATGGGAGTATACCGGACAAATTGTAGCAGAGGTAGTTGAAGCTGCAGTAAAAGTATTCTACATTACGCACTACATGAGCACACACGTGTAAGTCAGACACCCTGCCTGTGCACTCATATGTAAGTTTAAGTAAGATGTACTACCTGAGCACACAGGTCTGGTGTAAGTCAGATACCCTATCTGAGTACACAGGTGTAGGTGTAAGTCAGATGCCCTACCTGAGCACACAGGTGTAGAAGCCAGTGTCTTCCAGCTCTGCAGATCGGAACCAAATGGAGTCGTCTTCTTTGCTCAGTCTGTGACCAGAGAAGATGATAGGCTCCTGAAAATCATAACAGAAATAATGATTAGAACAACAACAACATGGTCTATCAATTCAATCCTTAATCCTTAATGTGACCTTCATGTAGGCTGTGTTTATGCTCTACAATTTGATTATATAGTTTCAGACGGAGGGTAGGGGCCTATATAACTCTATGGGAGATTCACTGTTTTTGAAAGAAATCTCCAAATTTATGATCCACAGATGTTTAACCTTATTATTATTTGTTTGGGACTGGCTCCACAAACTTGACGTATTAATCTTATGGTTTAAAGTCCTTTCAACTCACAACAATCACATCTGTGGGGTTGAATAATGACACCACTTTCTGAAGCTATTGTGAAAAAATAGTTTGACTTTAGTTTATTTATACTGACAGAGAAGATGTTGAACTTTGTGCCAGTTTTTGTTTCATGTGGACAGGCCCAGTAATTACAGAGATATTAACCTTAAACAGTGCAAACAAATCTGCAATTTGAGAGTTAAACAGCAAATTCCACCATAGAATTCTGACCTGTCCTCAGCTCTGTTTAAACTAGAGGGATTGTGTTGTGGTTACATTACAAAAAACATCAGATGAGTAAAGCACACTTAGGTCAGGTCTAAACTAAAAGTGCAGACTCAGCAGTGAAGTAAATAGTTCCCAATCACATCTGGGACTGTATTTGTTTTAAAGCCTCTTCAGTCTCTAATGACCGAGAGAATGGCTAGGAAGTGCCACTACAGAGCACAGAGCCAATATTTCCATGTAAATAAATGAGGCTAATTATAAGCTATACATAAGAATATATCCATGGGTTTCAGAATGATGAGAAATTTGGACTCTTGTCATAGCAATTAATATTTTAAAACTAAATATTGTATCTTTTGGAAGGGAGAAAAGTCCTCAAAATGTTGCATATACCAGGAAGCTGCAACCAATGAATAGCAGGGATATAGGACGATGGAAAGGCATCTGACACACACGGATATCCATGGATTTCAGAATGGAAAGTTAGGATCGTTGCTTTAGTAATTAACAATTCAAAACAAAATATGATGTCTTTTGAATGGTCCTCAAAATGGCACAATATAACAGGAAGTTGAAACTCATAGGAGGATGGGAGGGCATCTGACACACAGGGATACAGAAGGATGGTAGGGCATCTGACACAGGGATACAGGAGGATGGGAGGACATCTGACACAGGGATACAGGAGGATGGGAGGGCATCTGACACACAGGGATTTCCATGGGTTTCAGAATGATGGAATGTTAGAACCGTTGCCATAGTAAATAACAATTAAAAACAAAATATACCTTTTGAATGGTCCTCAAAATGGCACCATAAGACAGGGAGCTCAAACCCATCAATAGGAGCATGGGAGGGCATCTGACACAGAGATATAGGAGGATGGGAGGGCATCTGACATAGGGATATTCTTCGGTTTCAGCTTTCTGTTTTTTTGATGACTTTGACCCATTTAAAAGATATGATAATGTGTTTTAGATTGTTAATCACGTGGCAACTGTTCTAATTTCTTTTAATACTGAAACCCATGGATAGGAGTGTGGAAGGGCATCTGACACACATGGATATAGAGGGATGGGAGGGCATCTGGCATAGGGCTACAGTAGTTTGAGAGGGCATCTGGCATAGGGATACAGTACTTTGGGCGGACATTTAACATAGGGCTACAGTAGTTTGGGAGGGCATCTGACACACAGGGATACAGCAGTCTGGGAGGGCATCTGTCTTACCTCTGCGTCACCCTTGTTCCTGTACCAGATGAGTCGTAGCTTGGCGTTAGTGGCTGTGCTGTAGTTGGTTCTGATGTAGCTGTAGAACAGAGCACATTTGACGCGCAGAGGTTCTCCTGCCAGAACGTGGTACTCCTTTAGATCCACTGACCAGTCTATGCAGCCGTCCACTGTCAACACACAGAGGGAGAGAGGGAGAGAGGGGTCAGAGGTCGTGTTTTTAATCAGTAATTCATTCTTATTATTCAGAGCAGACCACAAGCAATCAAAACTTTATTCTTGCACCAAGCACATAAGTTATACAGTAGATACAGCATCCAAGGGAACACCCATGAACAGATGGAGCTCAACAGTGACCGCCCATCCCCTGGTTCCGGAAGTGAATTTGTCATATTTGTCATTTTCTTATAGACTTTCCAAAAAAATCAAAATAAATCCAAGTTTGAAAGCTTGCTCAGGGCTAATTAGCTCTGTAGTAACGAATGGCCACAAGACCTATAATGTTATGTTCTGTTCCAGAAAATTTTGAAACCGCTATGTTATTAAAACATTTTGCAGAATCTTTTGTTTTAATTGTGCTTAAAACAACCGCTTTACGGATATTAGTTAGCATGTAGTTGGTTAACCTCTGCAATGCCTTTGAACTTTTAATATTCAAATTTTTTGAAAAGTCTATGGGAAAAAATGAATGGAAAACGTACTTCCAGAACCAGAGAGGGTGGTCACTGTTGAGCTTCATAGTTGGATCATCTCTGTGCGGGAAGCAAAGCATTCATTTTACTGTGGAGCTGCTTTATCCCCCACTGTTCAACAACTACAGCAAATGCACACTTAGGCTGTGTCCAAATGTCCCCCCCCAGCCCCTAACCCCTCATTCACTACACAGCCCTGCACGCTTTAGCAGACTATATAGTGCACTTATTCACAGAGCAATTTGGAAACACATTTGGGTCAAATGTCTCTGAGTCTGAGGAAAAAAGTCCATTAAACTCTGATAAAACTTTATTTCTGCCATAAATAATGATCAGATTTGACTGGTACACACATATTACACGCACTAATAATAACCACACAGGTTTTTGTCAAACTGGATCTCATCCCACTTAAACAGGCTGGGTTCATTAGCTTTTTGTTGGAGATGTGGAAATTATTGCTCTTTTAACAGCTCAAGCTAAGGCTAGCAACTTTACACATACACAGTTTGTTTAAAAGTGTTTTAATCATAATCAAGACTCAACAGTGTGATAAAACAGTTGATTCAGGGCAGTCTCTCTACATATAATAGACCTGATAGAACTAAAATACCCTGGACTAAAACAAACAGCATGTACACGAACATAAACAGACACTACACACAGCACTATGGACTGCTACAGACCCACTGTAATAAAGATACAGCATGTCAGTACCACAGCAATCTGAAGGAGCTTTTCAGTTCATTTCGAATGCTATGGAGAGTGAAGACAGTTCAGAGTTTGATCCTCCTCTTTTTAAAGGTGGCTGTCACAAACGTGTTCATTATTTAAAGGTTGTGTTTGCAAGTGTTTCATTATGTTATGCCTATTTATATTCTTAGATTCTTGTAATAATATGAAATGTGTTGTAAAAATGAATTAGATCTGTCTAATTCATTCATGTAGGTAACAGTTGGCAGGTAACTGTAACATGCATTATCTGCTATTTTGATTCCTATGGGCCCCGTTTATAAGCAAAGGACTGCTTCAGGGGCGTCCAATTTACATGCTGCATAAATTTTGTCATTTTGTAATAATAAAAACTAAAACAGATTTCAAATAAACAGTTTTCACAGCTAACCTATTTGTACATATTCTGTAATGATAACCTCTGCACTTTTTTCCCTCTGATCCAAATCACTAAAACTGTCCTCACGAATGTAGATCAAATTGCCTTTTAAACGTTACATCTTTATTTACATAGAATTACAAACATACATAACTGTTATAGATTTATCCATTTGTTAAATCCTGTCATTTCTCCTGTACAAACCGGGGCTAGCAAAGTGTCTTCTCTTAGCATAAACATGATTTAGCCTGAGGCACATCTGAACATCTCCCTGCAGATAACAGCACATAAAAGTATGCTTTATGTAGGCATGTTTAGAAGAGATGGGTTTAGGCGAGAAGAGAAGGAGGGAGAGAGAGAAAGTGGAGAGAAAGAGGAGAGACAGAGAGAGAGAAAGAGGGTGAACAGGAAGGTGATTTGAAGCTTGAAGATTTGAAAACGCATATCAGGGTCTGCTCTGTGTGAGGAGAGAAACAGGCTCAACAAGCTGCTAAATGATTCTGTGTTTGGATTTGTATTAGGGATGAACCGATTCAGCTTTTTCAGTCCCAATACTGATTTCGATACTTTAGCTTTAAGTATCTGCCTGATTTCAACCAATACCAGTGCAAGGACTGAAAACAGACTTTATTTTCCTTATAACAAAAATAATCTGAAGTCCTATTCGCATGGGATTAGTTTTACTTTGCGTCCTCTGATAAATTGTAATTATTGCGAATGTCATGTATCTAGTCCCATGTGAATCATCCATGTCTGTGAAAATGCCTGTGAAAATGTGTGTAAAAATTCCCCCCAAATTTTACCTGCTGTAATTCTGCAAACTCAAAGGACCTCAGGTAATTCTGGTCCTGTGTGAACACTCACGTCTGTGGTTTGGCCTGTTTTTCGTCTCTGCCTTGAAGCTAATACTTTATTGATATGTCTCTATGGCCCATTTTAGATCCACATCCGAACTAAATGAATATTAATTTGCCACGGACCATACAGTAATCCAGTTGTAAGTTTGGATGAAGGGGTTGTATAGTGTGAACGGATTAACAGAGAGAGACACAGACTACAGCTGTTTCATAAGAAATCTGATAGCGCTGATGTCATTCTGATCGCCGATCGTATCAACATTGTAAGACATGGTGTTTGATGCTACAGTGCAGGTGCATGCTGCTAAAAACAATCTTAAAATAAAAGCAACGTCGGCGACATGATAAAATAAAAGTTTCTTGTCTTGTTTCGGTGTTTATCAGTCTGCCATTCTAGAATAAACTGTAAAAACAGACAGTTTACTGACATTACTTTTCCTGTACGAATGCACACAAAACACAGACGTCATGGGGTCATTTCAATTTTACAGATGCCCCCAAGTAAAACTTGATCCCATGCAAAATGTGTTGTGTAGCTGTTATTTATCTCCTAAGTGTAATGACAGAACAGATTTATATAAATAAAAGTGAAAACATTATGAGACTTTCTGGGCCCACTACATCAAGTAAATAGTCTTATTACCTCTGCTGTCCCAGGACATACAGTCATAATAAAGATAATATCATGCTGAGGCCCTGTGATGGAGCTATATCTGCAGTTACACCATGTAGATTGATTAACAAAAGGACAGTTAGACTGTCCAATCAGAGAAATTTAGTTCACATTCCCTGTGAGAAGATAACATCTAGTTCTGAAACTAATCTGAAACTTGCTGTGCTCAATGTCAGATCTTTATCTAACAAATCATTTTTAATTAATGATTTTATTTCTTCTTTTAATTTTGACTTCATGTTTTTAACCGAAACATGGCTTGACAAAAACACAGGTAATGCAATTCTAGTGGAATCAACTCCACTGAAATTCAAATTTGAATCTGAAACATGAGCAAACAAAAAGGGTGGAGGTGTGTATGCATTTTTTAGAGATAATTTAGTTACTCACAGGTTGTCATTTGGGGTGTTTTCATCTTTAGAGTATGTTTCCTTTAAATGAAGCTAAAACAATCACCCTCCATACTCTTCTTAGTCATATACAAACCTCCCCAGCACTGTCTAAGTTTTATTGATGATTTTACTGAGATGCTTTCAGTCGTATGCACAGACTTTGATGGTTTAGTCATTACAGGTGATTTTAATGTACATGTGGATAATGTGTTTGACAGAAATGTTAAAGAGCTCAGTTCTGTCCTTGAAACCTTTGGTCTGACTCAGCATGCTGCCCTGGTGCACATCAACTGAGTTGTGGCAGCTGTTGTCTGACGACCACAAGTCCCATTCATATACTACCTTGTCTTTGGAATCTAGGTGGGTTTACAGCAGGAGTAGTAGTAGTAGTAGTAGTAGGCAGTTGTTCAAGGAGACACATAAATGATAACACAGGTGCACTGTTCATGGAAATGATACACTTTGAAAATGCCTCATGTTCTAATGTTGATGATTTGTTGACCTCTGTGATTTCGAGTGTTTTGAATGTACTGGACACCATTGCCCCGACGAAGGTTAAAATGCTTAAAGATAAGCAGAAATTACTGAATGATGACTCAGTCAGGGCAGAGAAAAGGAAGTGCCGGAGGGCCGAGC
>KN476319.1:0-70112 GCA_000787095.1 Periophthalmodon schlosseri
AAGAAATATTACATTTTTATAGGAATTCTTTTTATAAGAAGTGTTCACATTTGCAGGTCACATTCAAATTTGAACTAAATTGGGACTAAACCTGGAATAGACAAGGACCAGGACTAGAACAGGACCAGACCAACTCTACTTTATTCATATCTAATGGATAGATTCACTTAGGCTGCATCTTATGCCTAGTTTACTTGATAGCTATGTTATGTCTGTGAGCCCTCCCATTGCCAGTGCACTCGACGAGGTTATCATAGAGGCGCAGAGCAGCGGGTCAGGGACAACAGAAAACCAACCCCTGTCAGGCTGATGGCTCTTAATGCATGGATGGGTCCAACAGCGCAGCTCTGCTCTGGGGCAGCGAGATGGGATGGGAGGGGACATACAGTTTCAGTCATCTGTACAATCAAATCATGGGGTTTCTCCTCTGAGCTCCATAGGAAAAAAACATAGCAGAAGTCACAGGCCAAAGCAGAGGGGTTTCTAAAGCCAAGCAGGCATTGGGAGAAACAGCACTGTACTATCTAACTCCAGTAGTAGTAGTAGTAGTGTTAGTCGTTAGAGGGAGTGGAATAGAGTATTAGACTATTATTAGATTATAAAGACAGCAAAATGAGATGATTTAAAATGAACAAAGAAGAAAATCTTGTTATGTAATCTTCCAAACTAGGATTGAATGAAAATTCTCTGCTTTTTTCTGTTTAATTTTACAGTTCATTCATGTTTTGTGTTTGTGTTGTGACTTAAACCTCAACCAAGGCAGGCATCATCTGAATACTGCCATCGAGATAATCCCAAAAAATATAGAGATGCACCGATCCAGCTTTTTCAGTTCCGATACCGATTTCAACACTATGGCTTTAAGTATCTGCCAATACCCGATATCAACTGATACCGGAGACTAAAAAACGCATTTATTTCCTTTAAACTAAAATAAAATAACTCATCTAAATGTGTTATATAGATGTTATTTATCCCTCAAGTAACTACAGAGCAACTTTGTATAAATAAAAGTTCAAACATTATGAGACTTTCTGCGCCAACTATGACCAGTAAATAGTCTTGTTACATCACTTTAAATGTCCAAACAGAATATTGGTTGAGCCAATATTTGGAAGCCGATAACAAATCTAGCTAATTTTTCAGTTGCATCGATGCATCCCTAAAAAAATATTAAGAAATAAATTACTGAAGAATGGACATTATAAGAATTGGATTAAAAAAATAGTTGATGTTGTTTGCAGGAGGGTTCCCACGGTTCAATCACTTTTAAATCAATGGTATTTTAATCAATTGTTTTACATATACAGCGGTGGTCCGAATTTAGATGTATGTATTGAAATGTGTTTCCATGAGACGCTACCACCATCATTGAATCTAAAAAGCTGGGATCAAATTTGATTTAAAATTACGTAATAAGAGCCGTGACGGGAGAGAGGTAGAGAGTTCACTCCAATTGGAAAGATGCAGTGTGGTAAATCCTGGTTGCGTTGACCTCAGCTCTGTCGGTGTGGAAGTTAGACTCAGCAGATGGCGCCGTGATTGGTTGGCATTGGAGCGGTCCGTTGCCGTGGGCGGTTGGTTTTCGGAGCTGGCCCCGGGACAGGTTCAGCGGGCTCCTTCACACAAAAACAATGGCCCCCCTGTTCCTCTGCTGCAGTCAGGCAAACCTTAAACCTCCATTGGCTTCCTGCGCAGAAACGTGCCAGAGCTGAGGCCAGGCTTGAAATCACTAATGAAGACAGTCTAGAAAAGTCGAGGAAGACAGCTACGAAATGCTAAATTCTAAGTACCAGTGTGTAGTAAATGCAATGTACTCATGTTAAAATGTTCAGATACTGTGAAAATTGGTACAATAAAAATATCTAGATTTTTAATGTTATCCAGGGTAAGTTAATAACAGGCTCATCTTAGTATTTTGACTGACCTTTAGGGTCTCCAGATATTACCTATTCTCTTTTAAAGTTATTATTTTATTGTGTTGAAGTGTAAGTTAATAACGGGCTCATCTTAGTATTTTGACTGACCTTGTTTCAATTTTGGATTCACACCAGATTCTAAAAAGTAACATGGTAATTATATTGTACATACATAGTTTTATCAGTGATTTTTTATATTTTAATACCAATTAGACCTGTCACGATAATTACTATATCATCTTATCATTCAATATACAAAAGCTGCAACAATATATTTTTGGGCTCAATATTTATGGTGTTTACATTTTCTTTGCAAAAATGGGACAATTTTAGTTATTTTAGCTGTAATTGGATAATTAGAGAGGGTTGAGTAAGTAACTTATATGGCTTCATTCTGCTATTTATTTGTTATAGCTCAGGCCTTTAAATGATTCTGTCTATTTAAACAATGGTTTACTGGAATTATCTTGCTTTATTGTTATGGTGTCAGTGACAAAGTAGTTTCAATATTATCGTTTATCGTGATATTTCTCTTTAGCAATATATCGTGCTTCAAAATTTATTGTGACTAATATTAATAATTCCTGATTATGCCGTGTTGTACTACCCGTCACTCTTCCCTGCTCTGACAGTGAGCTGGTTTAGGAGGTTGTATATTCGGGTCCCTGCGTGATCCATCTCCTCTGTAAGCACATGCGACATTGATGAATGGTTGAAGTCTCAGCAGGTGACTGTGGTAATAAAGAAAAGTGTTGGTCTGCTGTCCCTCAGAAGGTCATGGTTTGTCCTTTTGTGTCCCTCCTTGAAACAGGCCTACCTGATTGGCTGCGTGTGGAACTGCTACAGATACGTGAGCGGCCGAGGCAGCACTGAAGTCTTGGTCTATGTCACCACCAATGACACTACGGTACGTCCCAAAGTCAATCTCATCTCGTCACACACACCCCATTCAACCACTGGCATGTTTACACTACGTATTTACACATATGTTTACGCGTATGTTTGCATGTTATTGCAGTTGACTGAGTTCATACCACTAAATGTACAAGGTAAGGTCTAGACACGGACAATATGAGTGAAATAGAGCAGCCCTTTAGCTTCCTGTTACCTCACGCACCAACTTTGAATTTGAGTAAAGGGGTTGAAAGTGGAAGCAGTATGGCATTCTCAAAATGTTTAATAAATTATTAAGTTGGTTGTTGGTTGCAAGAGGCTTAACACAGTTCTGTTTAGCTATTCAGCTGTTGTCCTGTTGGCAGTGGTGGAAGAAGTAGTACTGAAGAAGTACTCAATTTTGTTACTTTAGTAAAAGTACAGATACCAATTTTGAGTCTAATAAAACTTCAGATGTAGTGATTTTGAAACAGATCAGTGTTGAATTATTTTTATTCATTTTTATTTTATTATTATTTTTATTTGTATATTTTTGTTTGCTTAAACTACAGACATAAACCCTTCAGCCTTTTCAACAGGTCTCACACAATAATAAAAATACTTTTCAATCCTGTACTATAAATACAATTTCAGTCCTGTTAAAAAAAATTGTGGAATAGAAAGTACAGGTAGCTGCTCTGAAATGTAGTGAAGTAAAAGTAAAAAGTATCCACTGTAAATGTACTTAGGTAATGTACAGATACCTAAAATTTGCACTTAAGTACAGTACTTTACTACTTTTACTTTATGTTCCACCACTGCCTGTTGGTAATGTGTAGAATTTTAATTGATCATTTAAATATTTTAGGATGAATGTGAAAGTTAATATAACTATTTAAAATCCTACACATGTCCATAGGTGCACATATCCATCTTAATTATAGATTCTAAGCAGAGTACTGCATTACATTACTGCAGTATATCATGAGACTCATCGTTACCCGCATCTTTTAAAACTGGTAGTTCTTTTGAGTTAATTTAAAAATGTGTCATGTTTTTACAAAATTAAAATTTTGATATAGTACTTGAGACTCAGTATAGTATAAATATTCAGCCTGTGAAGAACCAGGAGAGATAATGAAATCATAATTCATAATAAATGACTTTGATTTTGACAAGAAAAAATGTAATCTAATTGAAAATCGAAATTGAGGGAAAATGGCGATTCCTTTTTTTGCCACACCGCCTGCCCTCCCCCGCGGTGACTCACTGGTCTGAGGAGCTTTAGTGCGGTCACCGTTTCCATGTGTCGTCCTGCAGTAATCCTCCACTGATACATAAGACAATAATCTGACTCAATACTCCCACAGTCGCACTCCTTTGTCCTTGTGCCCTCATCTGCACCTTATGAAACTACTTTATGATGGATCAGATCATGGTGTTTTCCATACGGTGAAACATATGGACGGTTTAGTGCTCACTAGACTGTAAACCATACTGAGCTAGAGCTGGTCAAGCATAATAATTATTCAGTGTAAGAAAATAAAATGTAGCTCCACCAAGTGAACTGTACGTCACACAACTTACATAAAGATGTCTTTGTCATTACACAATACTTGGACATGTAATTACTATGTCTTCTTTGTTGATAATCGTCTTAGCCTATATACTAAGCAGTATATAAAGTCACCAAGCACTAATCTACAAGAAATACGTTTCTACGCTTCCATGTAGAAAAAAAACACAGGATTGGTTCGGAATACAAATAAATACAAAAATAGTAGTTAGCACACACTGTATAGTATATTGTTATTATATTAGATGCAGCATGTTTACCAGATACGCACTGGTGTTATCTGGAATAAACTGTTTTTGTCTGAGCATCAGACATAGAACCAATACTTCAAGAAGTTGTAGATTTTAAGCTTAGTTTTTAAATAAGAAGCATTTACTAGTTTAAAGCATGTTTTACTAGCACCAAAAAAGTAAAAACATTCAACAGAAGTAGTTCATCTCCAGTGCATAATCTGTGGACACTATAATTATAAATGTCTGTTAAAGTGTATTAATCCAACACGTATCATTGGCACCAAGTTAAAATCCGGATAAATCTGTACACTTTTATAGATTTAGGACCAGATGGTTCATTCAGAGCATTCCTCCGCTCAATGAAAAGAGTGCTCCATCTATTTCCAGTCTTAGAAAGCAGCCAGTGTGTCTAAAAGGCTTTCAACGGCCTCGGACATCAAGTACCCAGCTGCTTATCTGTTGTTGCTTTTATATAAATGCTATTAAAATGCACAGTAGTTCAGCTTTCCCCTCTCTCTCTCTCTCTCTCTCTCTCTCCCCCCCCCCCCCTTCTCCCCTCTCTCTCTCTCTCTTCTTTAGATATACATGTCCACTTTCTGAACACAGTTAGTTACATAATTGTCTGCTTGTGTCCGCTCTGTTTCAAATCCTAGTTGTGATGTGCTCGCCGGGCCTCCCTGACCGTTTCACTATTCTTTTGCTCGGAGCGTATTCTCTCTCTCCCTCTCGCACCCCCCCTCTCTCTCCCCCTCTCTTCCTCTCGCACCCCTCTCTCCCTCTCACACCCCTCTCTCTCTCCCCCTCTCTCCCTCTCTCTTTTTCCCCTCTCTCTGGCCCGAATAAGCACTGGTTTTATAACACCATTTGGAGTCTGTGCTATGCTTGTCGCTGGTCCTGCCTGTAGCAGTGAAACGTAACAGCAGGAAGCAGAGGGCAATGACGACGTTTGTAAAGAAGTCCTTTTCAGATGGTGTTTTCTAAAATTACATCTTTAAACTCACATAAAATATTTAGCAGTAAACATGAACAAGTACTATCCAGAATACTACTTCAATCTACAAAGATAGTGAGGGTGGGCAAAGAAAAAATGGTATTCGAAACGGAGGCAGAAAGAATGGTGCATTTTTCAGTTGCAGACACACACACAAGAAAAACATTCATTCTTGCTGTGTGTTTGTCTCCATGGATATGAATACGTTTAATGCCATTCTGTGGAACATGTCAGGCAAGCAATAACATCACCATGGAGACAAGCACATGGCGCACCCTCCACCAGAAAAACTTTTAAAGAAAGTTTGAAGGTTTGAGTGGCTGTTTGGCTAATTTAAAGATCTAATTTGCTGTTTAAAAAAAAAAGACTAAACCCTATTTTTTGTATTCCGTTTCAGGTCCTGCTGCCACCCTACGAGGAGGCTATTGCCATCCCACCCAAGGAGCCCCCGCCCCAGTATATGGAGGCATGAGCACCACATACTTCTCTGCTGCTGGTCCTCTGCACGTGCCCCCTCCTCCTCCCTACTCACCCCAAACCACCCCCTCCACCTTTTCTGCCCCCTCGGACATCCTACACTCCCGATGGTTCATGTTCAAATCAAAACAAAAGGACGTATCCAAAGGAGGTCCTAGCTCCAACTCTTAAACCCTAAACTCTGAAATCGCACAACATTTCCTGGTTGTTGTGGCAGACTGACTTTTCAAAGACAAAAAATGCACATTTCTTTGACTGAAAAGTGCACCGTGTGGCCATCAACTGTTACTACAACTCCTGATACTGTGAATCCTTTTTGTCTTCATTGATAAACTACCTAAAAGTGTGTGCATGTGAGCAAATGAGAAGACTGACTGTTTATGTGAGAGCACTTTTTTCAGATGAATTCCCATTGAATGTAATGTTGGGGTATTTTTGTATGACTTTTGTATTACAGTGAAAAGGTGGAAAGATGAGAATAACAATGAACTGTTAAAGTGGTGTAATGTGTAATGGTGTAGTGGTGAAAAGAAGGGGAGTGGCAATGCAATGTAATTGGTGTAAAAAAATATATATAATAATTGAAATAGTTGCAGTTTGCATTTAACAGATAAAAATACATAGTCTGGATAATATTGATTGAATATCTGTCAGTGCATTAACAACTCACTGCTGCTTAACTTCAATCAATATTAAGAAAAAAGATCGTGAAATGCGTGCATTGTTACGTCCCCTCAGAAAAAGTTGTACTGACCAATAGGAGCGTGTCTTCCTTTTGTATTGAATATGTCGTCTGTAATACTGTACCCCATTGACCTATAGAAACTCTACTCCCACTTTCAAGATATCCTTCATGTAATCAATCTCTGAAGCACTTAGTATAAAATTTTGTGCGTCTTAAAATGACCCAAATTTGAATCTGGTAGAGTTTTCTAAATGTGTTGCTATCGTCTTGTGTCCCGATGAAGTTACGCAGTGTTGACTGTCTTATTTTTTCACACGATTATGACTTTTTGTTTTGACTTAGCTGGACTGAGGGCATTTTCCTACAAAAGACAGTGTGATATGCTGCTGATCTAGTTGTTCGTGCTTGGAGCTGTTTGTAGTTTCTTCTGCACATGGCTTAATATCATGATGCATTATTACTCCCTGTGCCCTTTGAAAACACCTAGGTTTTTCAAAGCATTTACTGAATTGGCACAGTAGAACAAATCAACTGATGCTTAGTAGGTCAAAATGAAGACTTTTACAGGCAATAGAATAAAGCTGGGGTAGATTATGCTCAACTAGTACTGCACAATATTATGAAAAGGGGGATTTAAACTGTGAAATTTGTGTAACTCTTACGTTTACAATTAACATTTTAACATTTTGTTTCTATACTCTACTCCAAACAAAAAAAATCTAAATTTAATGACTAGCCCAGTGCTGAGTTGAGATATCCAACTATTTTAATGGAAATAAAAATAATTTGTCACATTTCTTTAAAAAATGTATTTCCCTGCTACAAATTCGGTACGTCTTAATATGTGCAATATTGTGCAGCCCCATGTTTAATCTAGTAATTCCTAAATAGATTAGGCCGTGAAATTATTAACATGTGGTATACTTTCTATGCAAAAGTTAGTGTAAAATTGATCCTTTCCATTTGATACTAATGTGTTAGTGAATATTGTATCCTTATCATTGTCCCCGTGAATCAGTGCTTCTGCAAATCCAACAAAACAGCATGTTATTGTCAGTCAGAAAACCAACTCCTATCGAAACTGCTATAGGAGTGTTAATGCAACGGCCTCCTTTGGATTTGTGTAACAGACCAAATGTATGCTATTACACGGACTACAGGCAGAGTGGATGTAGACTGGGCTTTGAGGACGAAAAGAGGCTGATATCTTTTACAATTACAATCACCAAGACTGTTCTGTCTCTGTTTACTCATAGTAATCTTGTTGGATTTGCATGAGCCCATGTCATCAAATCTTAATAATAATAAAAATCAAATGAATAAAGTTGCGTTGTGATTTAAAATTTTTCACACTTTGTTCATTTCGTAGCTTCTATGAAACAGAGCTGTTGTCAACTAGTTCGTCATAGTGTGCCACTTTAATAGACTTGAATATTTGTTATTTTTTATCATTAATTCTCTAATAATCTGAGCTATCAGTATAGAACTTGATAAAAACAGCAGAGAACAGGATACTGTTTTTGTGTCCTTGGGGAAGCCACTTAACTCAGTCTGAAACTGGTGGTGTGAGCGACTGGTGGTGATCTGAAATGAACAATCAGATATGTTTTCTTATAGGTCAAGTCCATTCTCTGGTCCCTTTGTAGTCCTCTTCCACCAAAAAGTAACTATTGTATTTGTATTGGTGCATATAAGATTTACTGCACAATTCAGCTGAAAAGACTAGATTTAATTCTTACTGACAATAGTCTACAAAACCTGCAGCAGTGTTTCATGTGGGTGACCTCCCGTCTGCAGATTCAGCATCTCTCCTTTGCCCTCACAGGGATAAACAGACAGATCAGCGTGGATTTACTGCCATGCCTCAAAATGGTGGCTGGCATTACCTTAGGCTTCATGTTAGGCAACCAGACGAGCTCACCTACTTTTCCAGCTCTGGCACAGGACAAGACAGAAAAAAAATCAAGAAAAGTGGGTCAGTTTCAGGAGGTTTGGTGACTGAAAATGAAATATCTGATATTGGTTTAAACTGATGGGCAGACAAATGTTGACCTCAATAGTGTAACATGGCAATCAGGTTGTCAAGATTATATAGGTCACAATATAATCATAAAAACTGTTGATTGCGTAAAACAGTTCACTTACTAGACTAATGGTTATTTATTAGACAATGAAACAAAGAGAGATTTCACTGTTGTCCTGGTCCTGGAATAATTTGAAATGATCATTAAATTGTGATGTTTCCTCTCACAAAAATGAACACTACATTTTTATATCATGACATACCTATATGGGAAAGGAAATGCAAAGAGCAATAATAAACATGTTCCAAGGAATTTACTTTTTCAGATTTTATATTATTTAAGGACTCACTAAATCAGATCAGTTCAGGTGAAAATGACTTTAAGGGCTTGAATGTAGATTTTTGATTAGACGGTCCATAAACATGCCCTAACTGTGTCCCCAGATATGAGGGGTTCCCAGTTTCAGTGGTAAAATACAGTTGGTTAAAACTTAAAATTACTCTTTCTGCCTTTCCATAAACTGAGAAAAACTTGTGTTTCCTCTATAGTCTATTGCAGTACCTTTTTTTTTAGACCTGTAAGCCTCATATATATGCATCTATAATCAGCAAGACTGCCAATAATTACTTTATTACAGTGATTTCAGGTATAGTTCACCAGGCCCACCAAGCAGAAATACTCTCAAAATAAACCCCAATGACTTGAGCTGAAATATCCAGTTATTTTCTTCTGTTACAGTGAATTACCATACTCACTAACTGCATAATGCATGAGGCAAGTCCTATTTTTCTACCATTTTCAATGATGTTGCAGGGGTGTATAGGGGATGGATGATCAATAATGAATTAGGTGAGCATAAAAAACAATGTTCACCATCTCTGCAGTTTACTCATCCAAACATGAGAAACAACCCAGAGTAAATTGTATTATTGATGCACACATTATTGCACAATGACACTTACACAACAGCAGTGTAATGTATGGGTATTATTGAACATCCTGCAACAGGCTTCCCCTTCTGTACTTTTAGTCCTGCTTGTTTAAATGAGTAAATTTGATTCTACAACTGTCATATATGGAGCCGTCCTTGTTTGCACCTGCAGTTTCAGGAAGGATGATGAGTTAATTCAATTTAACTGGAAATCAGGAAAAAATGGCTTAGCCAACCGAGTGGCATGAAAAGCTGGGCCTAGTTTAGTATGTTAAACACTGGGATTGGACACTGACTCTGCCAGGACAAAGACTCAGGTATAGAATTAAAGGTGCAGTATAAAACTTTTTGGGTGGGTGCTACTTGTTTTTCTTTATGGTATTTCAATTATTGCTTTGGGTCGAATGTTCCATAGTATGGCATTACTTATTTGGCATGTAATCAGTTACATATTTTATTGCTCAAAAACATGCACTCTCACTGAACAGGGTTGCCTCTCCACAGATCTGACCTGTAACTTAGCCTGCTGCCATACTGTGGAACATTCTAAGCAAAGCAATAATGCAGAGACAAGCCGGTGGCAGACCCTCCTTGAAAGTTCATCTTTAACCTACCTAGTGCACCTTTAATTTGTGTGAATAGTGTGAATTAAAAAAGGTCCACATTGAGAGAAACTCAAGTTTAATTTATTCTATAGATCGCATTTAATATTCAGTAAATGGCAAAATGTAAGAGGAAAGTTCTAGATGACCCTAGTGAGATCAACCAGACTGGACTCATGTTCACCAGCTTCAGTCAGCAGTTATAGAAAAGCCTAATCTACTTAATCCACAGCCACCAATCCACTCCCACCAGCTGGAGATGTGGCTATAATAACTGCCACAAATTTAGCCGTGCACAAGGACCAATATTTAGTCTCAGATGTGAGCTCGTCTCCAAAATGTAATGCAACGACATTAGCCATAGATCAAGAAACCAAAGTAAAGTGGGTTAAAAGGCCACGTAATCCAACATTCCAGTATATAGTAGTAGTATTGTCATTGGTGTCAAATTTTCACCTACTTTAACTGTAAACTTTTGACATTTCAAGGAGTGAAGTCATGAAGCAGCACATAATGCTTGTGTAAAGCCTTCAATATGTCAAAGTATTGAAGCTCTCATTTAGAAACGAGTAGAACCAGATTAAATAAACTAAATCACTGGTGCTCCCTGGTGGACAGCTAAAGAAATGCACAAAAAAAAGCCAATAGAAAAAAACTGTTTACACCGACTTTATTTATAACAACGGGGCAGGGAACAGCTTTACTGAGGCTGGGGCTGCTGGTCGGGCATGCTCCTGATGATGTCCGAATCGCCTGAAGGGGAAAACAAAACATGAGTAATGACAATGTATCAAAAATCATCTCTACCATAATTTCATGTAAAATTAAATGTTACCAGCTGGACATTTTAGTCAAGATTATGCCTGACCATTTATCTGAATAGCCCAGAAGGCATTTTTGTAGCGAACCACTAGTCCTGCAGCGGACCACTGGTACAAGGTCCCACAGGTGCAAAAATTCGCGGAGGAATATACAGGAACAAACAACACTACTCAAATGAAAGCACTCACCAGGATCAATGATGGCCAGTGTGCAAACCCTATAGTACTTTCCACAGGCTGTGCCGAGCTCAATGTTGTTGCCGCTGTAGTGGTGCACACCAGTCTTGGCCAACATAGCGTAGTATTCAATCTCAGATTTCCTGCAAGACAAACGGGTGCAACTGTTTTAATACATTTTGTCTAATTCAGCGGCAGGCGGATGGGTGATATTTACAACAAAAACCAAACAAATATTGAAATCAATATTTAGCCAGAAATGTGCCCAAACACCATGTTAAGACATAACTGGGGTTCAGAAATTGCTCCAATGTTATTGGACTATTAAAAAAAAAAAAAAAACTACCAAGGAACACCACATCATACCTGTAATTGATTACAAGGTTGATGGTTTTTGAATCAGTAAACTGAATAATGTACCAATGCTCAATATTCCAATTTTGCACATTTCCAACACCTCCATAGCTCTACTTCAGGTTACCTTTTGACCCTCACGATTATGTAACAAGAAATCTATAAACAGTAAAAGCGTTCTACTGACAAATAGAACGTTCTACTGACAAATATGAAGCCACCCGAAACTCGTTTTGCCCTATTACTGCTATATACCTGAGCGCGGGGCAGTTGTTGGCCAGGATGACAAGCTTGGCTTTGCCCTGGCGGATCATCTTCTGGGACTGCTTGTATCCCAGGACGTATTTGCCACTCTTCATCACCAGCTGGAGCCGGGAGTTGATGGACTCCAGGGACTTTTTCTGTGGCAAAAACGTGGATTGAACGTGAGTGAGAGCAACAGTACAGATGACAACAGCAAATCTATATTCTACAATGCGCCTCGGCAGATTATAGTGACACTTAGCAGAAAGACACACTGTTACAATGTCATTTGTTTAGACTCGACATTACAATGGTAAACTTTGTTTAAAGTTTGACATAAACACTCATTAGCTTAGCATCAGCCGAGCATCCGACGTGACATTCAAAGTCTCTCGGTGAACAGCGCAGGCTACGGACAACATCAAGACACTAACCCGGAGTTTAGTCAATTTAAAAGACAAGAAACTAAAAACCCCTTGTCCACACGAGGTTTGACTAATGAACAAGAGTATCTACATAGCACAGCTAGCAGGCCCACGCAGAGACCAGTGTCCACGTGAAGCAGCCGAGCCCAGCGGCAGCGCGTGCACCGCGGCTCACTCACCGTCTTCTTTGCGGCCACCATTTTGCGCGTTAGTCCGGTCCGGCCAACCTGCAGGACACAGGGGATAAAGCGTGTTAGTCTTTGGGCGACGTAACCGTAATCTGTAGCCTTTATAACAGTGTTTTTGATCTAAATAATCAGAGCTCCGCTTACTGTGAGTTAACTCCAATATGGCCTCGGAGTGAAAGGAAGTCCCGTGGTGCTTTGCGCATCTTTCTGTAGTTGAGGGTGCGCAGTGGGCTACCGCGCAGCACACGCATCTGAGTTGATAACTACTGCGTCCAAAGCAAGTTTATTTCGTCAAGTGTTGTTTGTCTTTTTACTACATACACTGTTTTATTGCATTTTGGTTTGTCCTGTCAGCTCCCCAGTTCTTGTAAATAGTTTTGTTTTTCCTTTTTACTCTTTTAATATACTAAAATGGGATGGGACCAAAAGAACATGGTATAGTTGTGAAAAGCACTTTTAAGGGACTTTGAAAAATAATACTGTTGCATACTATATTTGAACTGGAAGGAATGTGTCTGTACAATGTGTGTTCTTCCTGAAATAAAAATTTAATGAAAAATTAAAGAAAAAATAAATAAAAAAAACACAGCATCATATTGTCTGTGCTCAGCAGAAGGTAGGTACGCTTCCCCAACTTGCAAACTTCATGTGGGCCTGTATCGTGTCATTTGAATTTCCTTTACCATACTTCAGTGAACCAACCAACCTTTATTTATAGAGCCTTTTGTAACACTCAAGGTATCTGCACTTTACTTGAGTACATTTTAAGTGAATACTTTTTACTTAAATACATTTGAGAGCAGGTATCTGTACTTTCTTCTCCACAACATTTTTGAACTGAACTGAAAAGTAAAAGTATGTTTTATTATTGTTTGAGACCTTTATCAAGCTCATAATTTGAGAAAACAAAAAATAACAAATAAAACAGCCAGAAAAAGACTATCGATTCAGTTGTTTCTGTTGAACAAAATTCAGCAAAAAACATACAAAACATACAACAAACAACATACAAACAAAAAAAATCAAAATTGATACATTTGAAACTTTATTAGATCTAAAACTCTGCGCGAAATACTTTTACCTTTTACTCTGTGAGTGCATTTTTAAACGGGTACTTTAATACTTTTACTTAAGTAGATTTTTTCATGTGATACTTTTACTTGAGTTTTGTGGTTTGTTTTTGTTTTTGTTCCGGTATCTGTACTTTTAAGTAACAAAACTGAGTATTTCTTTCACCACTGACTGTGAGTTGATTGTGTGGGGTCGGGCAGTTGTGGTCGTTGGGTGGAAGGGCATGTGGGACTGTTTTTTTTTAATGACTGTAAAGCACTTTGTGTTACATTCTTGTATGAAAAGCGTTTTATAAATACATTTGATTTGATGTTATGCCTCCAGGCTCAAGCGGAGACTAACAGGGGAGCTCCGTGCTGCTCCAGGGCTGAAGAAACGCGGGACTTCATGGTTAAACCTCTTCGTTACTCGCGGTGGTGCAGGGTAACAAAGATGAAAGAGTATTTCCTTTGGTAGTCGGGGTATTTATCTCACACTACAGCCAACTTGACCCGAAAAGTAGCTTGATGCGGACGGGGCTAAAACGTTATCCAGGTTTGAAGCACAGTCATTTTTGCTCTAATCAGAACTAAAAGACAGGGCATGCGCGACCTCTGTAGGGATGGTGCTGTATTTGCAACGCACTAAACAAGGTTGCTCCCGTAACAGTGACTTTCTGTCAAACGCGACTTACCTACAGCTTATGAAGACCATGTTCTATAGGCTGGGCCATTACATTTGTCCTTTAAAAGTTCTAATGTGAAGTTCTGTATAAGTTGAACATTGACAGTGTTTGCTCTAGAGAGCTATTGCTATGGCATTAAGCTGTTGTTCCCGCCCCAAAGGTTTGTGCGCTCTGACTAAATAATGCATTTCTGTACCGGCACCATCCTCTATCTACACGACTCGGCCAAAGCCACAATAAACTGTGGTTTTAACTGCATTTTCCACCTGCAGCCGTGGCTCAGAGGCGGCGGAGGAGCCTGCACCATGCGCCATTACGCACAGGAGTGGACTAGAGGAATTTGACTTTGTGTGACAGTGGCTGGCCACTTGGAGATAGTGAGCGACGTCACCAGGGCATCGGCAGCATCAACACAAACCTGAAGTTGGACACGCAGTCCTCTATGCGCATGAGACAGGATGGGGTGCTCCACGAGTTCGCAGACTTCAACCGTTGACCCCGCTCGACCAGGCAGCAAGTGCGAGGAGAGCAATGGGGCCAGCACCACAGGTTGGTCCCAGCTATAATTTTTTTTCATTGTTTGCTCTAAATACAACATTATTTGCTTGCATTATATGCTGCCCATTTGAATAAGAATATAGAATATAAATAGCACAAAACGAGATGTTTTTTAATAGGACAAACTTTATAAACAGCATCTGACATTGACATTCCACATTTCTTGCTCTATGCGAAATATAATGTTGTGTGGCATTTTATATTCAATGTGTGCTGTTACTAAGCAATGACAAGCATGCATTCATTCACAAACATTGTAATGTTGTATTATTTTATTTGAGTGTTTGGTTCTAAAAATAGTCTTAAGGCTCCTGTTGAACTGGTGTCATTGCCCGCTCCGTATAGAGTGTCCTCATCCATTTACCACCACCGGAGTCCAGATAAGAAAAACACTGAGTAAATGCAAATGCAGAGCACAGCAGGTGATATCTTTGGTGCCTGACAGGTTGGGTGTCCCTATGGGAAAGTTTATTGTTGTTGATTAACAGTGTTTTTGGCTCTGTACCCCCGTGATAGGGACAGTAGAGCACACAGCGAGGCTTTGATGACAGTCTACAATTTCAATAGGAAATGGAGAAGCCACTTTGAACACGTCTCTGTTGTAGTGGGTCAGAAAAGACAGGTTGTGGTGCAGTAAGTAGTGTTTTCTTTGGACAAACATATTGATGTGACAAGTCTGAATGTCTGCCAGTTTGTTATTTCAACTATTTAAAGTTGTACTATGTAACTTTTCTGGTGGTTTCACCTGCTTGTCTATGTGTAGATGTCATTACTTTGCTGTGTTTCAAGCAGCTCAAAACTCACCTTTTCTTCATAGCGTATAACCCCCACAAGCTTTCTCACTAGTTGCTTTTGTTTGTCCTGTCCTTGTTTTGTGTTAAACTGTGAACCGCCTTTGAGTTGCTGTTAAAAGTGCTGTCTAAAACCAATGTTTTATTATTATTATGTTCCAGACATAACATTAAACATATCTATCTTCAGTTGCAGGTGTTATTATTTCCCAAAATTACCTTGAAATTGTTGCATTCTTACCGTGAATGACCTCGCCTCTCCACAGATCTGAACTCTAAATTGGCCCAGTGGCTTCACCTGCTTGTTTCCATGGAGACAGGTACGTTTAATGCCATACTGTTAAACATTCTAGCCAAAGCAATTATGTCTCCATGGAAATAAGCAGCGGACCATGTACCAGGTACATAGTTTATCTAAATGTTTCTCTTCTGAGGTCACCAAACAGATTGCTTCCTGTGCAGTGTGCACTGATTCAGATACAGGTCTGGACAGGGCTGATCGAGTTTTTAAAAATATCTATTCACAATTCTTTCTGACAAATATTTAAAGATTTGCAGTTTCTGTTTTAAAATACATTTGTAGGAGCATTACTAGTTGAGAGAAGACTGAAAATGATCTTCAAGAATCCTGTGCATTTCATGTTTGAGGAGGTTTTAAACTAGATGGTTGTATTCAATGATAAGAGAGAGACAAGGACAATGAATTCTCTGCAGAGGACATTATATTGCGTAGATAATAGCAGCTTTTTTACTTTTACTCCAGATGCCCTTCTTGACACAATCCTCACCATCTATCCATGCCTTAAACTTCCACCACTAATTGAACATATAATTGTTATATTGTTTATATCAGTTGTGCTAGTGTTGCAAGTGTTGGACATATTTAGAAGTTATCTGTTTGTCTGATTGCACAAGGCAATGGTTTAAGACAATAAAATTAAAGGAAGAGGGAAGAAACTTAAATGGTTCCACAGTGTTTGAATTGCAAAGGTAGCATTGTAAAAAACACATGTCCTCTTAACCTGTTTGAATAGTTAGATGAAGCAAATATGTAATCATTATAGGAAACCCTTTAAACCATCAAAGAAAAGATCTGGGTTCCTGCTATAGTTTTCTAAAAGTAAATAGAAATTGTGGAAAAAAAACTTCTATATACAAAATACACTTCATGTAGTGATATCAAAGTACACAAATGTTCCAGGTCATATTTTGATTAAGGAAATATTTTTCTTATAAATGACGTAAGACTACTGAACATCCCTCCTGTCCCGCCTTGGAGGACAGATGGAAATGAGGATTGTTTTCTTAAAGTTTGCATGTGTTTGAAAGAGCTTATTTACCTGGGACATCTATTGCAAACAAGTAAACAAACTATATTAGGTGAAGCAAGTTTGTCCCAGGGAAGTTTTTACACACTGACTTATGTATTTAGATCTATCTATATTTTAAAGTATATATTTCATTGGCATGGGAGCGGATCAAGTTGGTTGTATAAAGGCATGCTCTTATAAAGAGATGTGCTTAGAAAGTAAAAGTTAAGAGATGAATGTTGAGATGTACAACGCAAGTCCTTTTAAATAAATAATAAATAACGCAACTGGTTAACCTTAGTGCATGAATGTGTCTATGTTGCTATCCACAAAATGTAATTAAGTTGTAGTTGTTAATGTGCTTTTGACTGTAAGTCCACAATTATTTAGAGCCAGTAAATTCCTTCACATGGTTCCCTGTTGTGAATAGCCATGTGATTTGTAATTCTATGAGATAGGATGTGCCGCATAGAGAGAAAGTTTGGTGTGTCACCTGAAGCACACCTTCACCATTGGTCACCCCAGTGAAATAAAACACTTGGCCCTTGACTTTGAGTCACACGGCTCTAGAGACAGTGTTATACAGGGACAAAACCACAACACAAACTGAAAACATCGACAAAAAAAAGGTCTGCAATGGTATTATTTGTAAGTTGTAGTTCATTTTACTTTTTGCTGTAATTAGAGAAGAGAAAATTTGGAGGGTCACAATCTGCACAAGCCCTCACAATCACAAAATGTCATCAACCGTCTGGCCCAGGCATGATTTGAGACAGAGGTATGGGAGGGATTCTTTAGTAGGAGAAACAATATCAACCTACAATTCATCTTATTTTGTATAGTCTCTTGTTATTTTCATAGAGTGCCAGTGTAACACCAAACTGTCACTCCTCAGACACATACGTAAAACCTTTAGTGTCTTTGCGGGGCCAAAAAAATGCTATATAAGTTTGATGAATTATTGTTATTATAAAATCACTAGTGTAACTGTCATTGTGCCCAGGTGCTGCTAATGAGAACGGGAATGTGGCTGAGGACAGTGTGACCCTCCCGGACCAGACCGCAGCTGCAGCTGAAGAGGCTAAACCCGAGGAGGCCGCCCCAGCTGCTGCGGCCGCACCAGAGGAAACCCCACCTGCCCCAGAGGAGCCCGCAGCAGACAGCGCTCCCCCCGAGACAGCACCTGCAGCCGACACTCCCACAGAGCCTCCAGCAGAGGCTCCAGCAGAGTGCGCGGCTGCAGCTGAGACCACCGCAGCCGCCCCCTCAGAAGAACCAGCTCCCGAACCAGGTGAACGCTCATTTCATTGTTTAACATGATTTCAGGATGGAGAATAATTAAGGAAAAATGTATTATTTAAGCCACTGCATATACAGTAATATTTATATAACACTTTTCTTCGAGGCTAGGTAACACAATCTATGTATGCTTTCTATTTCCAGTTAATGAGTCTCTTTTAAGAGTTCACACTTCACTGAGATTAGATAAATCAGACTGTCATTCTTGAAACTGGACCTATAGGAGGAGTGGGTGGGGAAATGCGTCTGTTTTTGATCATGGAGCTGTTGCATTTGACTAAAAACACTGGCTACGGTTACATGCACATTTTTGGAGCTAAAATATTATTAAAACAAAATGTAAGCAGCAAAATCATCTCTTTTTGATCATGGTTCCTCTGATTACTCACATCGAATTGTGCTATTTGCATGTCCTTTAAGTAATGGTAAAGTAAAAGTAAAGGTCTAAAATTCAGATATTAATCAGAGCTTGTAGCCGCAGACACTGAATAACATAACATTAAGCTTGGTGAATCACGATTGTCTCCTTGCCTGTCCAGCCAAAACCACACACTTTGACAATAATTTATAAGGACATGTCTGGCTGGTCAGATTTTTTTCACAGTATCACTATTCAATGTATTACTTCCATATCACCCATCCTTAGTATGTAACTATTCCTATTATCACTATGCCAATCAGGGCCGGTTCTTGCTCATTCCGAAACATCAGGGGGTAGACACTGAAATGGAAAATCCCTATGCAAAGGTGACGTTCCATTATTTTAGTGACATATTCACAGCATCCACTTGTGACCTGTTGTTCAGTTCTCAGTTTAGTATTTATGTACATTGTGTGCCCCATTATTAGACTCCAGACACACAGTCCCAATGGTAAAGAGGTAACCAGGCTGTATCCAACAACACCACTGTGGTTAATAATGAACACACAGGGGTCACCACAGAGGAATCTGTTTATATGTTACACATCCAGTAATTAGGTCAGTATTTAAAGTGCATATGACTGGTTAGACTATTCATTTCACTAAAACGTTAACACGTTTTGGGGGTAATATATTAGATTAAAAAAAAATCTTAGTCCTATTTTCTAGTTTCATTTATAATCTGTTACTACTTATCTATTATCTTATCTATTATCTACTAACTAGATTAAGAATCATAATTCATTTTTTTATTTTATTTAGTAGAGGTCATTCCATAATTGTGTAGTCACCATTCTGTAATAAGAGCTCATCTAATTTACACCATAGTTAGTATTTGACTAATAAAAATATGACAACACCTGTATTTTCTTAAATTAATGTTTGAACTGTTGAAAATAATGTTTTCCTTTCCCCTGCATTGGAGATGGAGTTTTGTATTGTAGAACTCAGTGTTGCTTCCTGTCATTTTTTCTCCACACGTTCAAATTCTACATTGTCCGTTCAACTGATGTAAAACTATGATAAATATTTAGGACATGTACTAGGACTAAACAAAAAATAATTAGATAAAAGGACACTTCATCTTAAGACACTTCAGAAAACATGAAAACACCAAAATGATTGGTGTTCATATGTCATATGTTCATATGTTCATCAGGAACATATAGCAAGGTAAATTATTTGCACATCTGGTTCAGAATGGTTGCATAACACGTTTGTGTGACAAGAGCTGGATGACTTTTACTGTGGCTACTTCATTTATTGAATCTAGATGCAAATATTTTCAAAGCCCGCGGCAGGCCGAGGAGTGGACTATTTTCTTTTCTGTCTCATGCAAAGCGCTGACAGGGCACATAGCCTGTAATATGTGATCACCAGGTGATGACCACATGTTAAAAATAAACTGATGTTCTGCAGCTGACAATATGTTTGACACTTAAATATTTGGGACCATAGGCAGAGTACGTCTTGACTTGGCCACTTGGATGACTCAGAATGATTGAAGGACATTGTTGTAGTTTTTCTTTTTTGTACCTGAGACTGACTTGAGACTTTTAACTCAGAATTTCCTTTCAATGCAGCTGACTACATTTTTATTTATATAATAACATGAACATGTCTTTTTACTAACCAGAAAGGACTAGTAGTAGCATAAGTAAAGAGCAAAGAGCTGATGTGCTTACTAAAAGACAATATATAATTTGCATCTATATATACAAATACATGGATAAAATCTATATCTATTTGTATCACTGTACAATATATAGTACAGAATAACTCTAGGGCTGTGCACTTCATTGAAATAACACATACAAAAAATGCATAATGGTAAATGGTCACATTTTTATATAGTGCTTTTGCACATTCAAGGCACTCAAAGCGCTTCACATCAAGGAACCACTCACCCATTCACACACACATTCATACACCAGTGTGCGCAGACACTGGGGGCAAGATAAAATTTTAAAACTTTTTTTTTTTTTTTTAAGTGCTCTTCATGTGAGTTTGATACATCTACTATTTTCTTTTCATCAGTTTGTTCTTTTTTTTTGTTTGTTTTAGGTGCACTGTGTGTGAATAACCATTTATTATTGTGGCTTCAATTATGATAAAAAATGATCAGATTATTATATCCATTTACCATTATATCCATCCATATTATATCAGTTGTTTATCAGCCCCACTCATGACTCAACTTTATTACATTAATCCTACTTTCTTTATAGAAAAAGCAGAAGCCACAGAACCTGCAGCGACAGAGCCCAGCACAGAGGAGACACCAGGTAAACTTTATTATTTAAATCCAAGCACAAGTATCAAATCTCCCTCACTCAAAATCTGCTTTCTGTTTACAGCTCCCAGCGAGTGAAGCAGGACTGCACAGATGAATGGTTTCCTATTGCATGAATGAAAGTGTGCATTTCTGTAGCGTGGCTGGACATGCGTGCGTCTGTGTAAAACTTATTAACTTGTTGCCAAGATGCAGACCCTTGGATACTTCAGGGTTGGTCAGACATCACTGTGCCTTCTCTCCTCTGGGTGGTGTTACTGCTCATGTACATAGAGTTCAACTGCACTCGAGAAAACTTTATAACAGCAATTAAGACTCCTTGATAAAATATTTCTGATATTTCCTGTGTAGATAAAAACATCAGAAGATATTTATTTAAGCTTAATATTCTTCTTAAAACCCAAAGCCAAATGTGTTTATGGAAATGCAATACTCTTAGAAACTGGCTTTGATGTGATTAAATTAATATGTATGAAAAGCTGGTGACTTCTTTATTTATGAAAAATCTAGTCATTTTAATGTATCATAAATGTTGAATGTAAAAACTGGATAATTTAAATAATAATAAGACCTTAAACTGTTTCTGTGTCTCTTTTAATAAGGAGTTTGTCAAAATGTCATACTGCTAAATATTAATTATTTTTAAAATAAAGATACACAGTAGCACAAATCAGCTCTATCGCAAACAAAATGGCTCCATGCAGATGAAGAAATACCGTAATGAATACATAACAAAAATGTTTCAAGTTGTTATCAAAAGCATTTATTTCGTATTACTTTATTATCTAACCACTTACAACTATGAAGTGCTATGAAGTGTCATTACTTATGCAAATCTTTAATAACATTAGTATCAAAAAGTATGAAAATATATGCAGTAAATTATGTAATGTGATTATAAAGAAACTTCTGTGGTGTTAACTGTAAGGGCCACTTGATCTGCTTAAACTACAGCTTGTTTGTGATTGAGGCGGTTAGTCAGGACTCTGAAAAGGGACCAAGCACGGCAATAGCTTCAATTTCCACTAGTGCTCCCTGAAAAGACAAAATATATTACTAAGAACATGTGCCACTACCACGCAGATACTTATACACGTAGCTTTTATCTTAAAAGAAAATTGATGTGAACATAATCATTGTACGTATGTCGCATTATTACAAAAGCATGCTACAAACTAGGAAGGAATAATATACATACTCTGGGGAGAGCGGCCACCTGGTACGCAGCTCGGGCAGGGAAGTTGCTGCTGAAAACTAAAAGACACAAAAAAGTCATTTTTTACAGGGTCCAGCATAGAAACAGTATATTCATTAGATCAGTCTTGGACAATTCACAACCAGTGTTTCCCATTAATAGAGGTAACTATGATAGCCCCCCGTAGTCTTAAATTCTACTCTAGTCTAAAAACATCCTGTATAATACATTTAACACACACACAAAATTATAATGGCATAAACATGTACTAGCTATAATGATCACAAAGTACACTTTACTGATAAATCAAGGCAATATGTGACATTTATACTCCACAAATCGTATGCAATTAGAATAATTCTCAGCTATTAAAATAAGTATCAACTAAATCTATGGGAAACGCAGTAACAACTACATCATGCATTGCAGTAACAGCAGTCTATAGCTTTCAAACAGAATTAATTGTATCACATTTCAGACTATAGAGGTCAATGAAAGTTTCCCCCCTGTGGTTTCTGCATGAGTGGGCTGAGCAAGGGGAGTCCAATGTGGGTCTGCAGCCCAGAGCAGTAATGTTAGCTCCAGGGACTTGGATTACCTGCACAACGGTGTCCATTTACAACTCACTGGTCAAGCAGCTTCTGTTACACCTGTGCGCTGTGCGCCAAGAGGAAATGCCCGAAACAGTGAAGCAAGACCACCGTGAAGGTATTTAAGAGAAGTGTCCAACCAAGTACTGTTCAGTGTTCTGCACCAACTTCAAACAGTGTTTTGTGTAGGTTTTTAAGACTACTTTTTTGTAAACGTTATGTTATGATATACAGGTATATGCTTGGTTAGACAGAGCAGCAATACTTACAGTAATAAAAAATGCATTTTTACAAACTATTTTTACACTGTCCAAGAATTGTTTATGAATGAATGCAATAATGTTGGATTTGAGCATTGTGATGAAACACTTCCCCCTAGTGGTTATTCTTTGCACTTACTCAGAGGAGAATAAGACTTCTTGTTTGTTTTATATGACGAAAACTATATTTTGACAAACGCCTTATTGTTCCTAGATTAATTGATACTTACATGACTGGTAAACTTCATTGACGTTATTGAAATCATTCATATCAGCGAGCAGCACAGTTGTCTTCACCACTGGAACATAATATTACATTGTTGGTGATTTCATTTACACAATCAGATGTTCAGACTTGACGGCCTATTACTCACCATTTTTGTAGTCACAGCCTGCAGCCTTAAGGATCTCCCCCATGTTAATAAGAGCCTAAGAGACAGTTAGTCAGTACAGGACAGTATAATTTTATTACAGCATTTGTTTTGGAGGTCCACTGACCTGTCTGGCCTGCGGCTGCACTCCCCCCTCAACCAGCTGACCAGAGGCAACGTCCATCCCAATCTGTCCGGAGATGTACATGGTCCTGTCCACTACCACCGCCTGGCTAAGAAAGACATTTAAGTCATTATTGTGCATTTGATTTTCAATGTGCTATTGCAATACATTATAATTGGCAATCAGAAACAACAAAGATGGATAGTTCGTATTTGTAATTTTTGGACATTGATACAGACAGAGTCAAGCATATGTGAGTATTTTTGCTCCACAGTAGTTGTAAATGTATACTCTGTAAAACTAGTAGCACTATGAAAAGAGACACAGTTATAAAAGGTCTAATATTTTATTAGTAGAACTGATATATGCGGAACATGGCATATAATTGCGTACAATGATTAGAGGCTGTTCTTTTCCACTATTTTTAATATAATAACATTTGGAACACTGCTGTGATTTATCTAGGCCTATTGTCTGTGTGTGTACACTGTGCCATATGAACCATCTCGCACTATGAGGACTTCAGGGACCGGCCTCCTGCTGGTGTCCAGAGTCAGGACTAAACATGGGGAATCTGCGTTTCAGTTTCATGCAGCTAAAACCTGGATCAGTCTTCTTAAAGATGTGAGACAGGCCTCTACTTTGACATGTTTAAATCCAGGCTCAAAACGGTTCTGTTTAGCTGTGCATATGACTGAAAGGTTTTCATTCTGCACTTTTCTCCTTTAATGTTAATTTTATGATGATTATTTGTGATTATTTATGTTTTGATTTGTTGTATTGTGATTTTAATGTCTTTCTCATTCTGTAAAGCACTTTGAATTACTTTAGGTACAAATTGTGCTATACAAATAAACTTGCCTCGCCTACTCAGCCTGTGTAATAATGACACATTAAGCACCTTATTATAGACAAAATACATGTTATCACTAGACCCCTTTTGGCAGCCCATTGGTCGAAGCAGGAACGCCCTTACCTTTGACTTTGAAAGTTGGAAGTAAATGGTGTATACAGGCTGTCTTCTGATAACAAATAGGGTTTATTTGTTGCACTTACTTGTATATCCCCAGTCTGATGGGAGCTTTAGGTGAGTAGGGGAACTGTCTGCGAATAGATGCCATATTTCACCTGTCTGCGGGTGCCGCCTGTCCCTGAAGAATGAACCCGTCCCGAGACTGGAGCTCGGACAAACTGTGGCACTTTTTGAGGGGTCAGAAAACTAAAGTTCAATGTACGCAAAAACACGCCCTCTCAAGTTAAGAGTTTGATGAGGCTGGCCTTGCGAACCTCTTTCATTCACGCGTGCTACTCTCAAGCTAGCCATTTTGCAGACTTTAAAATGTGAAGTTACCTGTATGGTCCAATCGCAGCCGGGGCTGTAGTGGTGTAAATGATTCTTCTATTGATTGAAGACATCTTTAACTCGTTTAACACTTCAAAAGCTGAGAGTAATCGTTGCACAACACGTAGATTGAAAGTGTCTGATGTGGTAGTAAAATTTACCGTAAATAGCCCTGAATAAGCGCAAGTTTAAACTGCTGCTCATGCGATAATATGGTAAATTATTGAGTGCGCATTTACTACGATAATTATGGTACACGTATATTTGTATAGCTACTGCTGATATGGAAATTACTCCCAAAAAACAATGCTCTAAAAAGTATGAAAGTAAGTAATTTTAGATAATATTAAGAAAACAAAATAAGAAAAATCAATAAATAAATAGTAAATCTTGCTTTTCACCATCATCCACTCAACTTTGCATAATCTACAGCAATTGGGTAAATTATTCAAGTAGAATGACCTAAAAGGACCCTTTATTAATATGTTGCAACTTTCAAAACGGTATTACAAACAAAAGTAATAAATTAAGTGGTTCAAACATAAATGAGTCCACTCTACATTCTCATACATTTCAGAAAAATAGTTAAAAGTCAAAATCATTAAGTGATAATAAAGAGTGATTTTACATAATAACATGGCAGAACTGACTGTACAGTGTCATAGTTTAGTTGAAGCTTAAAAAGTCCAGCTTCAGTGTAACAGTACTTTTACCTGCAAAGTTAAAACGATTCATTCCACTATAGCAATGATTACACATGCATAGACTATAATAATATAAGTCAAGCTAGATGAACCATGAACTGTCAACCAGATATGAACCAGTATTAAGAGCAAAAATTAAATAAATAAAGTGAGTGCGTGTATGCATGTTACAATTTCATGGCTTTTTAAATTGGCATGCAAGAATTGATTATTCAAACTAACCTAATGAATACTTGGTTTGATAACATTCACATTGTTCGTAACAGAAAGTTGCCTCTAAGGATAGTCATAAGTCATTCAAAGGGTCATTGTAAGATTTAAAATTAAATTAAACTTTCAAAGCTAAATATTGGGCATGGCAGTTTTTCCTTCATAAAAAGGTTAAATCTGTCACTGTCTTTGTCCTTCATCAACAATGTCAAATCAAAAGTGAATCAAACTTGTTTACCGCTACATACAAAAAAAAAAATGCTACAGATTTTCATTTGCTCAGCCCGTTTGTTATAAATTAATCTTTAATTCTGTATTTTGTGTGAGAGGAACAGTGAGCCCCTAAGGAATGATTTTGATGCTTAATTGGAATGAATGCGAGGTTGATGCTATTTTTTCAGTCACCTTTAACAGTGGATGGGGTTTCTTCAGTTCCCAGAAGGGTATGTGTAATATGAGGCACAATGTTTGAATTGATAAGATAAGAATAATTTACCTAAAATGTCAAAACCAATAACAACATACAAAACGTTATGAGTTATATGGTCCACAGACAATTTGAAAACATGCATTGTCTTTTCCATTATTACCATCTGCTTAACTGCAGCTTTCTAAGGTCTAGCACAAACACAAGTTAAAATTGCTTCAACCGTTTGTTACGTTACATTGCTTCTTTGAAACCTGCGTTTCAAAATATTTAAGGCATTCTCAACAAAATCAACATGATTGTCTTTGGTCATGGGCAAACTGCCTCAGCTTTTGTTACAGGTATTTTCAAACTAAGTTTTAGATTATATATACAATACATTTAACAGTCTGAAGAAGGGCCACAGGTTTCATGTCATTTTGTTATGAATGAGAGCTGGATAAATGCTGGCCTGGAAGTGCTGGTAGTCCTTCATGTGTTGGTGACAATCCCACCCAATAATCATGAAATAAGGGAGTGGTTATCTACTTTGGCTACAGTCCTGAGAATTATTACTATGAAGGTTAGAAGGCCAAAGGTGCTGCCCTATGTGTAACAGGCATTTCTTTATATGTAGTGGTGTGGTAAAACAGCAGTGGTCTTCAGCATTATATGTAAAAGTGATTATTTTGTGGTATTGGTCTTGAAAGGTGATGCAGCCCTCAGAAGTTTTGCTGTCGCCTTTTCTTGGCATCCATGGCATCCAAAATGGGTTGTCTTTTGGCAGTGTAGCGCTGCCTCAACTCCTCTATCTCTCTCTCCATCATTGGATCCAAGGCACTGAGGCGCATCTGCAGCTCATCAAAGTCCAGGTTTTTCAACTAGAAAGCATCAATAAACAGGAATGTTCATTCATATTTTTTTATAACACATTTTCCATAATGACAAACACACAACTGCAGCCACAAACTAGAAATAAGTGTGGAACAGATTACTCACAAAGTCAAAGTCTCCATCTTGTGGGACTTTCCAATTGTCAGGGAAGACATTTTTGGACTGAATGTGGTAACCGGGCTGCTCCTGATGCTGGTTGTGGTTGTAGTTTTCCTGCTGCTGTGATGCTTTGTTAGAGTCCTGTTTGTCAAAGTAGTCCATGAAGGAAGGACGGATAGGCTGCTGGGGTGTGGCATGTCCTGTAGAGAAAATAAACAACATTTGGTGATACTGATATTAAAGTAGATATTTGTTAAAAAGGTACTGAACTAAAAAGTAGGTCCATCATAGTTTATTGGTAGTTTTATATACTTAATACCCTCTTTTTTGTTTTGCTTTATTTTATTGTTAGACTCATAAACAAAACATGTGTAAATATATAACAATCAAATTAAAGTTTTTCTGTATACAATAAATAAACACATTACAAAAGTATATGAAGCGTGGGCTCACTTCTCATAGATCCTTGGTCATCTTCCTCTTCTTCGTCGTCACTGTTAATGACCATAGTTCCCAGGTCCGACTCCAACATGGTGCTGCCGTGTTCAATCATGGTCTGGGCCCCGTCACTCATGGTGCTGGTCGCTCGCATGGTTCCAGGTCCCTCTGTGCCAGACTTCACCATTGTGTGAGAGTCCACCTCAGTCTCCTCCTCCTGAAGTAGACCACCAAAATGAATCTGTTCACACATGTAACTGTAACAGAGCACAATGGGGTGATTATAAAATGAATATTTACAGAGTTGTCGTCTTCCTCCTCCAGTTCTCGCTGCTGCTCCTGTTGCCTTTTAGCTTTCATCTCCATAGCCTCAGTAATTAGGTCTCTCAAAATGGTGACTGGTTTAGCCTGAGTGATGAATGGATGCTGCAAATCACAAAACAGTGACTAATTAGAACCCATGCAGTCTTAAGAGATTAACTAATGACAGTCTATTTAGGTACAATATTTATTGACATCATTTTGGTACATATCGTTTACAAACCTGTAGTAGTTGTGTCGCTGTTGCTCTCTGCTCTGGATTCTTGACAAGACATTTTTTTACAAAGTCTGTAAACTCATCAGACCAAAGCTCTGGTTTTCTAAATGTTGGAGGCGGGTTCGAGGGGATCATAAATATAGCCTGTACAGAAAAAGAATCATGAATTAACTTATCTATATAATCTATATATACATTGCAAAGTGTTAATTTGTTGTATACCAACCCTCATTGGGTGAATATCAGCATACGGTGGTTTGCCCTCGGCCATTTCTATTGCTGTGATTCCCAAGGACCAGATATCTGCCACACAGTTGTAGCCAATTTCTTGAATAACTTCAGGGGCCATCCAAAAAGGTGTACCAATAACAGTATTTCTCTTTGCCATTGTATCCTTCAAACAAACAAATTAAGACATTTTAATTATTAGATTATTATAAGTATAATTAGGATATGCTGTGCAATCATGTAAAAATACTATATGATTTTAATTATAGTTTTATTTTATTTCATTACTGTTAACTGTCCCGCCACTCCAAAGTCTGCAAGTTTGGCGTGTCCCTCAGTGTTGAGGAGGATGTTTCCAGCCTTTATATCCCGATGAATCTTTCTCATGAAGTGAAGATACTCAAGGCCTTTCAGTGTCGACTTCAGGATAGTGGCAATCTCATCTTCTGTCAGCTAAGATTTGCACATTGTACACAGTATTTTAGTGTAAAAAAAAAACATGTACCCACAATCTGTAGGATAACCGCATTAAAACATCATACCGTTTTGCTGCGCAGTCTGATGATGTCAGAAACAGATCCGGCTCCACAGTACTCCATGACAATCCACAAATCTGTGTTCTTGAAGTAGCTTCCATAGTATTTAACTACATAAGGACTAACAAGAAATGTGCATTACAACAAAAATGAATTTCATACTAAAACAACAGTGTTAATTAAAAAAATATCTATAAGCATATGACATACTATGTGGGCCCGATATTTACTTTTTACATTATATATTTCCTACCTGTCACACTGCTGCATGATTGAAATCTCCTTGATGATTTCCTGTAGATCTGACTCCACAGGGACCTGTTTGATGGCCACCACTTGCCCTGATTCTTTGTGTATCGCCTTATTCACGCTGCCATAGGAACTAAATCCAGGAACAATACACATAAGCCAGTCAGTTTAATTAGATAAGTTAATGTCAAGTTGTTCAACAGTAACAGTAATACGAGTTTGGTCAACTGCTAAATACTAAAGTTTCATAGAAAACTCACCCTTCACCCAGTTTCTCTAAAACATCAAACACTTCCTCTGGTTGTTTGGTCAAACTGTCCTCACTCAGCTTCTTCAGTTTGCTGTCAAATGTCAAGCAAAAGTGAAACTGGAGGTGATACTGAATAACAGACGCATTACAAAAGATTCATTTATAACATACTGGTGACACATCACAGCTTTGATTGATTTACAATACATTCAAAGTCAATACAGTGACAATATAAATTGCATATAGTTAATAGAAATGCAATGCCACTAAACACAGACAATGCGGGCACATACTGACCTATCGCGTTACAGCAAATTCAATTGATCACAGACACTAGTACAGTTGTGTTGTTAACGCAGTTAGCAAAGCGGCTACATTAGCATTAGCACACCAAGTTGAGAATTTGGAAAAAATTGCTCTAAAGTGAAATAAAACGACACTTACCTTTTAGGCGCGTTTGACTCCATCGTTAACCGTGTATAACAAAGTGAAAATACAACACGATAGAAGTATTCCGTTGGTTTTGGGGCAGTGATCAGGACGTGGGCATTGTCGATGTTGTGTTGTCAAAAAGTGAGGCCAGCTGAGCGCTACTGACCCGCCGTCCCACAGCGCCTCTACGGGTCTGGAGCGTGGAGCTGTAAAGTTAAACTGTGAAACCAGTCAATGAAAATACATATGATTAAAATTAATATGTGTTTTTATTTGCAGATGTGACAGATGTTTGCACTCAGGATACGCACAAAGAGTGTCCTCAATATATACAAAGAGTAATTTGTGGCCAATCACAACCCGTTTTGTTGCGAGGTTGGTGTGCGTGCTGCGCATGTGCATCTTGTGAACGCTCATGAACACACGAGATGCTAAAGAAGTAAACAGCTAACTATAAGCGTAGATAAAACGGTAAGAATCTGTAGTTATGCTTTGCTGTTATATTTAATTATATTTACAATATTTATAGCCATGTTTATGTCGGATTTGTGCCAGATCTATGTCGGATTGGGGCTTTGCTGCTACTACCATGCCGTTGTGTTAGCATATAACGATGTGTGATCATGATTTGTCTTATTTTATCAGTGTAAAAATGGACACACCGAAAGATATCCAGCCTCCAAAGCAGCAGCCTATGATCTACATTTGTGGTGGTAAGTAATTTTCAAGAGAGTCTGGCTGCAGACCTTCACACCAGGATGCACCTCCACTGACATGTCCCTAATAATTTTTCATTACTTTACTGTATAAACGACTTAATTACACTTTCTATTGGTTATAGCTTTAGTTCTATTTAAGGCCATTAAAGATGATAAAGATCATTTCAAATTGTTTAGAACGAAGCACTTCAAAGACATTTAATCACCAATAGATTTAAATTTTAGCTTGAAATGACATAACTTTGTGTGTCTGCTCTGCTTGCGTAGGTTAATTAGCACTTTAAAACATGTTGTCTCACACACAAAACAGATATTTAAGTCTCAGCATAGGCCTACGTGGGCGAGAATAGCATATATCTTAGACGTTAGATGTAGTTTGTCCTTGAATGTGTTGCCGTAGGTCGTGTGTCTGGTTAAAATTGACTGCATATGGTACATCAAAATTACATTACTTTACATGGTGGTTGTTGTTCTTTATCTCCATGCAATATCAACCTGTATTTTTCTGATTATTGACCTAGGATTTGCTTACACATGTTTGAATATTCATCAACAATTTTTGATAAATAAATTAAGAAATAATTGTGCTTACTCCCACAGAATGCCACACTGAAAATGAAATTAAGGCGCGAGACCCTATCCGATGCAGAGAGTGTGGTTACAGGATCATGTACAAGAAAAGAACAAAGAGATGTATCCTTTAATTCAGTCTTGTGGAGTGGTGTTGTGTGTATGTATATATGTGTATAATGTTTCTCCTTTGATGCCGTATCCTTCAAATATGTTCAAACATTTTCCAACTATTGTGTAGATTTCCTGACCTGATACTCCAGTGGTTGTCTTCGATGCCCGATGAAAATGATTGAAGCCCTTGTTGTGTTTGTTTAGGATTATGTGTTTCTACTTTTATAGTGTGTGAATGTGTAAATAAACTGAAAAACACCCACACATTGTTTTGTTTTTTTTCAGAGAAGAATGACCAATCATGTTTTATCATTTAGAACACTTGGGATACACGTGTTTAGCAGGTCTTGAATATGTAATGTGTGTTGACAAAAAGTTGGCTTGGCTTTCTTATTTAAAAGCTTTTATTGATGTACATACATAACTAGAATAGGCAAAAATATTTAGCACACAACATCATGGGTTATGGCTTCATTTTGAGATCTGTTTCTCCATTCAAAACATTTCACATTTTGTTTTAAAGTTTTAATATCCTTCACTTGTGATCAAATTTGTAGCTTTGGAGACTAACTGCATCCACTATGGGACATGATACAAGTCTATTTCTTTTCTTACTGAGGGTTTTTCCTTACGTTCTGTTCTAAGAAATAAAATTGTTAATTGTTATGCCATATAAACAGTGTTGTGACAAGAAAATTGATTCCGTGAATTTGATGTTGCTTTGATAAGAACAAATAAATTAGCAGGGGAATGTGGAGCTGATATAACTATTTTCTATTAAATGATTGTTCTTCAAGCAGAATAAAGCACCCCAAAGCCTATAGCAACATTAGTATTTTTATTATAATGTTTTGAAGGAGGGCTTTCCCCGGACAGGTGCTTCACTGCTGCACTGCGGTCGCTCCTCCCCCGCTCTTACGTACGAGCTGTGGGCGGGGTTTACAGAAATCCCCCACGAAAGACAGCAGCTGCGTTTGTGAGCGAAACAAGAGAAACCGGCCGAAGCCACACACCGCAGAAAGAGCGCAGTGATGGGGAACGCTCAGGACAGACCCCCGGGCAGCGGAGGAGACAGAACCGGACCAAACCAGGCCAGATCAGGGACGCGAGGTAATGCGGAAAACCCCCATAGTCACCGCGGCTCTCAGAAGGGATTGGCCAACGGGACACCGATGCAAAACAGTACGGTAACACGGGAGGAACCGAGCTACCCGCCGGCGGAGGACAAGAGTTACCTGGATGCCCCTGCAGGAGCCCTCCCCCCTCACTTGGCCCGGCTCAAAAATGAGGGCAACCACCTCTTCAAACATGGACAGTTTGGAGATGCTATCGAGAAGTACACACAAGCCATAGAGGGATGTGCTGAAGCAGGTAGGAAGTAATACCACTGATTTGAATGTCCATTTGACGTTTCATATAAGTTTTTACATGTATTCTAGACAAGTTATGATACAATAAATGTTGAGATTCATTCCAAACTGTATGCATATGAGCTGTAACTTACAAAGTCTATGATACACATCATAAGGGCTAAAATACACCTCTTTTATAGCACATGCCTATTATCAAGGTTAATAATTTGTATCTAAAAAAACCTTTCAAGTACACACATCCTATATCTTCTTCTTGATCTTAATATACAGCCAGGTCTCTATTAGCTCTGATTGGCATTTTTATAAATAATGGATTACAATACAACAGAGATATCTATTTCAAACCCTGATGACACAAGTATCAGTCATACAGAATTGCCTGTAGTCTATATGCATATATGTACATACTGGATATCTATTTCAGCTATACACACATGACAGCTGATTTGTGGATGTGGTCAGTGATGTAACAGTCTAAAGTTGATGCTCACATAGATTGAATGACATGTTTAAGAGCACTCAGCCAACTTTTACTCTCAAAGCCATCAACTCCACTGCATCACTAACAACAAGACTATGATCCTAGCAGCAGCAGGGCCACTTTACATTTTACTAACAATAAAGATACAACAAGAACCAAAGAGTGCAGTGTTATCAGTGCAAGAAACAGAGAAGGAAATTGCATTAGACACGTGATTTATAACACGTCTATCTGTGTCCGGTTTAGTGGTTTAGTTAACCTTTTCAGGAAACTACATTATTGGGATACTGTTGAAGACCTGTCTGAATTTTGAAAGATAGACATTATTTGGTCATGTTAGCCTAGTAGCACGAGCACAAATAGAAATGGCAAAAATGAAAATAAAGTATTGCAATAATGAAAACATAAAAAGTAAAACTAATACACCAACTTAAAAGTATAACTAGGCATAATGTTTACTGTGGATTCTTGGCCCTGTCTGTGAGATATAGTAGTTTTATATTGATTTTCTGTAAAATGTTGTTCCTCTCCAGGTGTCGATAGTCCAGAAGACCTCTGTATTCTCTACTCCAACAGAGCAGCCTGTTACCTCAAAGATGGGAACAGCACAGACTGTATACAAGACTGTACCAAGTAAGCATGCGGTGTATTTGTTAACTATGGGGTCAGACTCACACAGATCAATAACTCCAGTCCGCCATTCAATTATTAATAAATCACATTAGGTAAGCCACACAGACAACACAATGGTCTGATAGAAGAGGCATGCTATAAACAAATGCAATGAGTCATATCGTTTCACCTGTATGTTTGCACTCTGTCTCATGTATATTTAATCAATCATGGTTTTCTTTTTCCTTATATAATCAATATGTTTATAAAAAATAATTAAAATGCTGCCTAATAACTTGAGCACGAAGACTTTAATTGGTGTCATTTAACACCAAGTGTAAATTCTGCTCCAAACCACATGCTCTAGATTGGCAGGAGACATCTCAATTAAAAGCCCTAGGATCTTCACTGATGATTTGAAACAGTTGGATTGGTTTGGACTAGATTATAATTTTAAAATTTTGTTTCCTGATAAGTTTTGTTTTATATTTTTTCTACTATCTTTTATTTTATCTCATATTAGCCACTGAAAGCAGAAGTTAGTTTACTTATATCAAAACAGATGTACCAGTTCCTGTATTTATATTTTGATTTTTCTATCTTTTTTATATCAAAGCTGCTTCAATCAAAACTTTACATCAAGACAAAATAGAGGAAAGAAAAGACCAAATAAAGAAAGTCTGCTTTTTCCTTTAGTGATACAAAACAGCCAGTGTTCCCACCCTAAACATTACAACACAGACATAGTAAATAACAAAGCAATGCAGAATATTTTAAGGCTATGATGAGCGGCTAATAGTAGATTTGATAGTATTGTATTTGAGTGACCATATTGAGCCCATGCCACCTGTATAAAGGGTTGATCCTCTGATCCTCTTAGGGCGCTGGAGCTGCAGCCGTTCTCCCTGAAGCCGCTGTTACGCAGAGCCATGGCCTACGAGTCGCTGGAGCGCTACCGAAAAGCCTACGTGGACTACAAGACAGTCCTGCAGCTGGACACAGGGGTGCAGGCCGCCCATGACAGCGTGCACAGGTGGGAGGAGTTTTAGCGATAGGCCTGTCACAATCAAAAAAACTCCAATAATATGTATATGTATATGTGTATATATTGCTACAGAAATTATTATAATGAATGATAATATTTAAGTGCATTAACAAGATAGTAAACCTCTTTGAACCATATTAAGAAGAAGAAAAATATTTGCAATAATAAATAAGCACAATGAAACGCACAAAATAGATAATAGGTAGATAATTAGTATCAAGAGAGAGTCATGGATACGATCTTTATTCTAGCTTCTGTTTTGCAAATCTTACAAAAAATAAGAAAATGTACCCCATAAAGCGCAAATAAAAGCCAAAAATGTGTTGCTTGAAGTTAATATAGAAATTATTGTGCCCGGCCTACTTAATATGTGATAGTAACTAGTTTTGTAGACTTGATGACCAGTGTTAAGACAAATGCTGCATAGTTTCTGTCCATTTCCCACTTGATTTTTGCAGTAATTCATATCTAAAAATCCATTGTGATTCATTTGTTGAGTTGTGTATTATGACTTTTGTAATATTTATTTGTAAATCTACTCCACCCAAACAACACACATGAGCTTTCAAACGCACCTGAGGAGCTTTAGTTTGGCAAACAATGGCCAGTAGTGTGCATAAAGTAAACTCCCTCACTAAATGAAATAGAGAGATTTACACAGCTCAACATTGTAATAATATAATATTGTAAAAATGATATGTGGTTTTAAAATGGCAACTAATACAAATTAACACATTCAATTAATCCTATTCCTGAATTCATTGGAGTTGTGTGACTGTTTTTGAGCAGTGAACATTATTATCATTGTGTTAGGCGTGTTCTATCAAAAATGACGACTGGAATCAAACAGTTAAAATCCCAAAAGTTTATTCCCTGTACAATACATTTCCAATACAGAGCTCTGGGTCAGATCGTTGTCCCTAACGGCCTCCGTACGCAGGACTTATGCCAGGCGCTCTGACTGCCTGCCTTTCCCTAAACCCAGAGTTAAAAAACAAAAGTATGAATATGCAAATAATATGTTGAGCAGGTGCACGCCTTGTTTCCTCCTTCGAAACCTCTTTCACTTTTCTCCGACATCCCCAACTGCACTGGGTGTTTTTCAACCTTGAGACGTCTTCAGATGCTTTATCTCTGTAAGGGAGTTTCTGCAAAGCACACAGCTGCCTCCTGTTATTCAGAACACACAATGGTGCCTTTAAAGGGCACTGTTACAGTGCATTAAAACAGTGTTCAAATCAATGTGTAACTTCATTAAACAGTATTCAGACAAATATATGAATTCAGTGTTTTGATATATACGTGTCATGCCCCTAAGAAGCTTTATTACTTGATATATCCTTCAGTTGTTGTATACCTGTTCATGGCAGAATCACTAAGATGCTGATCGATCAGGACGGTCCCGACTGGAGGGAGAAGCTCCCAGAGATCCCGGTGGTCCCCCTGTCGGTGCAGCAGCAGCACCGGGACAAGCCGCTGTCTGAGGAGCAGATCCAGGCCAGAGCTGCCCGGGCTGCACAGGAGGAGGGTGAGTGCAGACAACCAAGGCTTAAGTCATGTTATATTCACAGTAAAAAAAACATTTCTTATGAGATTTCAAGATCAACCATTTTTACTGCTATGCACAATTGCAGATGTCACAGTTGCATAATCACAACTCTACAAAGTAGAATCTGTTCAGAGTTCTTCAGGCAAGAATAAAGATGGATAAATAATGCCCAATGCTGCTCAGGCAGGTTGACTGTTGATAAATTAATTAGTAAAAAAAAATAAAAACAATTATTCACTGAATTTGAGACCTGTCAGGTGAGTGTAGGTGAATCAATTTGAATTGTCCACTTTAAATCAATGTGAAAGAAGTCTGTTCTGCCGCTAACTGTCCATTGACACCAATGGCTCATAGTTAGAACGTAGCCATCTGCTAACTCTTAACAACAGAAGAATATAAATGCTATGAGAATGATTTATATGCTAATTATTTTGAGAGCAACAATATTTTGTATTGCTTAACAAGCTGCTAACAGCAAAAGATATTTCAAGTAGACATTTACACATTGCCCTTTAAAACATGAGTTTTAAATTCTGACATAACAAAGCTGCTGCCTCCAGATCAGTTGGCGACAGATTGTTGTAAACCTGGAGAGTGCGCTGCTGTGTGGAAGTCATTAAAAATACAGAGGAAGTCGATCCAGACAGAGAAACACTGCTGTAATGGAACAATCCTGATCAGGTTCCCATTGGCTGAGGCTGTCGCACTGACTGGCCCCTGTGCATCACACTACACTCATTTAGATATGTACAGACATGCCAACAATATGATATGGTAATACTAATAATAATATTGTGTCATTTTATCTTCAAAAACCTTTTATTATTGTGTGGTAGACTCCTTGTTCTGAGAAAAAATACAGTTATAAGAAATGATGTAATAATAAAAAAATGATTTACCTTTTATGAAATTCTTTGTGGTTAGTTGCTAAATTAAGGTGTTGTAGTTGATCTTGCTGGGTGACTTCTTTTGACTAAATATTTCCCTGTAAAAACACAAGTCTTCCGTTAAGTGCTAGTGTGTAGACAGCCGAGTCATTACCCACAATGCCTTTCTCAGCAGTTTCTCAGTTGACCACAGAAAACATGAGTCATCCCCTTTGTCCATTCACTAACTCTGACAGCTTTATTGATCTGCACCAAAACTTTGCATGATGGGAAAACATCCTCTAACCCTCAGCGTGCACCAGCTCACAGATCATATCAGCATACCTCTGTTACTGTAAATTGAATTGACAGTTTTTAATCCATTTTGTGAAGAAGAAATCATTTGTACTAAATTCAATTTCTCTTCCACAGCAAGAATACGAGAAGCCAGATTTACTTTACTGAAGCAAGAAGGCAACGAGCTGGTGAAAAAAGGCAGTTTCCAGGAGGCAGTGGAGAAGTATACGCAGTGTCTGGCCCTCCAACCGAACGAATGTGCTGTGTACACTAACAGGTACGCACTGGCAAGCAGTTCATTTAGTGCCAAACCTTTTTTAATAATAAGACTATAGAATCAGATGCTATACACTGACAATGGCTGTTTAAAATTATGTCATCAATGTATTTTCATGCTACTGTTTTTATGCCAATTTAGACGTTGCGTTTAAGTTATGTTCCCATCTGTCACTGATTTAATGCTTGTCTATTCATTTTAACATTTTAATGGCTATTTTAAATCTAGAAGAAGACAGCAGAGGGCGCTATATCCCTACTGTAAATCACAGCAAAAGCGACTTCTGGTGTTTTTTTTTTTGTTTTTTTTTTACAAATCATTAAATATAAAACAAAACTTGCATTAGATGAACACATTTTAATCACTTAATAACATAATTATTATGATCACATTGAGGAGGACTCTTGAGACCGACTGTAAATGGGACCGTGTATTTTTGTAAGAAAACATGCAGATGTGTGTCTGAGAGGGTGTATTGTTCTTGTATGTAGTGTAAAAGCTTAAAAAGCAATACATATATTGTTGGGGAAAAAATAATTTTAAGACCAAATATATTTTTTGTAATTGTATTCTGTTTAAAATGTGTGACATGTTTGCAAATAAATTCTCTGTGTCTTTACTGATCTTTTTAAAGCAAAAAGCATGACATTGAACAAGTCGATTTTCTGTCTGTGTCCTTCCAGAGCCATTTGCTTCCTTAAACTGAACCATTTTGAAGAGGCCAAACGGGACTGTGACTCTGCGCTGGAGCTGGAGCCGTCCAATAAGAAAGCGTTTTACAGACGAGCCCTGGCGCACAAAGGCCTCAAGGTGAACGCACTGTGCAATTACATGAACCCATCGTGATGTATAGGAGTTAACCACACTGACCTCTGACCTCAGGACTATCTGTCAGCCAGCACAGACCTCCAGGAAGTTCTGCAGCTGGACCCTAACGTGAGAGAGGCCGAGCAGGAACTGGAGACGGTCACCGGGCTGTTGAGGAAAAGTCTAATGGATGGCACAGCACAGGTGAGAAGATCTTAAGAAGTCTAGTGTTTATAAAAAGATGGAATTTAGGTTCATTAATAGGATTAAACTATAAACTGAGTGATCCATGCAACGTATCTATGCACTTTGTAAATTTTCTAGTAGAGCGTCCACCACCTGAATGTCTCCATGGAGAGGAAGCCATTGTTTTTGTCTAGAATGTTCTACAGTATGGCATTAAACTTCAACAAGCAGTTTGCAGACTACTACTACTCTACTGGAAAGCACAATCAACAACTGTTTTATTTGTATTACGCAAATTGACATCACTTCAACAACAATTTTATTTTTACTACAATTACTACTACTCCACACGAAAACCTGTACTACTTCTATTCCTAACTCTACCACCTTGTTCTTTTTAAGCTGACTAAACAGACCAAATAGACCAAACTGTACCAATATTGTGACCCGTATCTTTTCTCAATACATCTAGGTTTGACAGTTGCGGCGAAGGAATCAAATACATGGACACTGGGTGAAAAATTTACTTTTTCAGATGACTTAAGGAGGCGCAGCATTTCCGGCTCTGCTCCACCTGCGCTGTGCAAACCTCTCCTAAAGCCCAAATTAACTGAGTAATGTTGGTGCCAGTTACAGCACTGGCACGAAAACCCATTCATCTTCCACCATAACTAGCTATACTGTGATGGTGAGGCGTTCAAGTGCTGCTACATGGAGAGGAAGGAAGAAGACTGTGCCTTAATAATGAGATTTCTACTACTGCAAGTTATTGAACTGCGCTGATGATGCTGTAGTCACCGAACTCACAGTAAAACGAATTCAACTGGATTGTAGCTGGGCACAATAACTGAAGGCTTTTGCTGTTTCTACCTTATTTTATGAAGCATTTTGGGTTTTCATATTGGCTTTCTTTTACATAATGGGTTAGGGTAGAAACAATTGCGCCTTCAAATTGGCCTAGAAGTATATACATATATTTTTTGCATATAGAGAGAGTGAGACACCTGCTTTGTGCTGAGTGTTCTTACCATCACTGGAGAAAATACCTTTTTCGAAATTAACTCACTCCGTTTTCTGCTTAAGAAAAATGTAGCTTTAAGGAGACAATGGATGATACAGGAACGTCAACAAATCGGCGACTTTTTCCTGGTTCTCTGGGGAAAGATGGCTGCTAGGTTTATGGCAACGCTGTTTGACTCAGGTGTATGACTGAATGTATGAAATATTGTTTTGTGTTTAAAATATTGCTTTTCCGCTGGAGTAAATTTACCTGTGGGCTTGTTCATTCTGTGTAATCAGATGAGCAGAGCCTTTATACATCAGCTGGAGGTCTGATCTGGAGGTCTGATGCTTCTGTTGTTCACAAATTAGATTTTGAAAAGAACAGATCGACAAATTAAGCCTTACCGCAAGCTCACAACCTCCTGGCATGGTTTGGGGTTAACACTGGCTTTGTTTTAATGTAGAAGTTTCCAGTTTTATGAAAAATACTCACGCATGTGCACAATAGAAAAAGTTTACAGTTTTGTTTTTCATATAAAGGGTCACACAATTTCATTCATTTTTTTCACTTTCCAACTATTTAATTAAAATTATTACGTTTTAATTACAATTATTTCAGCTTTTTCTCTCAAAATAAATCTCGTGTATAATATTTAACAGATGTGCCACGTTTGTTTCTGAATGTATTGAATTCTCTGTCAACATTTGAGATGCTTTTCTGCTTTTAAAGTGCTGCAACCTTTAATGCAAGAGCATGTACTGTATGTAAATAGCTTGAATGCACATGTAAATAAATGATTCAAACTAAAGATTTTTTTTCCAGTTTTATATGTAGTATTGAATCATAATATTCAATTCTTTATTTTTATAAGGTGCACATCTATAGCTTGGCCTGGCGGCTTGTTTTCATTGAGGCCGTTTAATGCCTTACTGTGTAACATTCTAGGCAAAGCAGTAACTCTATATAGACAAGCTGGTGCCCAGCCATGCACCAGAGTAGTTACAGTGGTAAAAGGATTCACAAAAGGATAGATCAATTGATCCATGGGTGTATTGAACAAAGAAACCTAAAATGTAATGTTATTGGTGGATAGGAGTAGAAAAAGTTGGAGGAATGCACATCTAAGTATTATGTTTTCTTCTTGTAAAAATATGTTAGGGACTGTCTCATTGCTGGAAACCACAAATCTGTGCTTAAAGTGGTATGATTTAAAACAGCACAGCAGCCTGACTCAAAATGCACACAGATCACTCAAACTCAGTCCTTAGCATAAAAAAGGATTTTTATTGTAGACTCAAAATAGATTTCAAAAGCTTTACACTTTGGCTACTTTCAGGGAAGCATTGTTAGTATGATCCTTCCTTCACACGATAGACCCAAAGACGTATTTTGGTTGGTGGATTCATGTTTTTTCCATCGAGTCGTCCAATCTACATTAAGGGCAATCTTTGGTCTAAACCGGCTACAGCGGCTGCTTCATTCATAATGTGGGAAAATAGACTCTAGTTTGATATATTGTACATTTGTTAACACGAGTTTTTCTATTCAAGACACATAATAAGAAAGGCACTGTGAGTCAATATAAAATCATTTGCATCAATAAAATTAGAAAAAGAAAACATAAGAACGAAGAAAATTGAAATACACCAAAAGCACTGATTTCAATTTGGATTTTCATAAAAATAGCTACAATAAATCAATGTAAAAGATTCAATATTTTTTGCAGTGTCTTGTGATTGCACGATTTGAGGTTTTTATAAATGTTCCCTTGATTGGTGAAAACTTGTTATTTTTCACTTAAGTTAAATTGTAAAATATTGTACATTTTAGTCTGTAGAAAGCTTATGATTCCTATTTGAAATTATGTACAGTGTTTGATTGCTCTAATTCATAGGAATGCTTTAGGAAAAATAAATTCCCTTTTTATGCAGTTAAAATGGCGTTTTTTAAACACAGGTACAACCACACAATTTTTCCAGTGCAGCTTTTTGCTTTGACAAATGATTTTTTTCTGTACAAACTTTTAAAAGGTTGGACGACTTTCAATGAGTCCCTGTCCCCACACATTAAACTTTTGAACCCAGCACAGGGCTTAAACTTAAAAAAACAACTTTCCCAAAATGGAAAATAAACCAAGTGAAAACATCACAAATTAAACATGCATCACATTTGACCAAAACAATAATTACTTTTTCAGACAATAAGGGTTCTGTGGTATATGTGGTCCCCCTTAGCTTTTGATTAACAACGTATCCCCCATGTTGTGATAAAGGGCGGTATGGTTCAGTATTAGCAGCTCAAAAGGACACAAATCATTCATGTGTTTCACACCTGCGGCGCACATTCATCTGGACCTGCTCACAGCCTGAAGGTCTTTGTCCTGTCAAACAGAACCTGCTCTTGGACGTACAGCTCTCCTCTTATTTAGCCTCTACACGCACACAGCCACATTCAGGGTCCACATTATACTGTGTCAGTAAAATTAGCTTGTATGTTATTCTGATGTTTTGAAAAGGTTCAAGTCACAATTTTGATGGTGACAGAGGCAAAAATGCAGAAAAATACATACAAAATGACCCCTTTAGAAAATATATGCCTATAAATGTGTTTGCAGTAGGCGCTACTGTGTGACTTCTTCTCAGTGAGAGAGAAAACATCAACAGAAAGTTTAATGCAGCTTTATTTTGTCAGATATCTGTCTGTATGCAACGCTTCCTAACTGGGGTCACAGGCGGGTCACTGGAGCTACTTCTCTCTTTTATCTTCTCTTGCTCTGGCTCCTGGGGGCGCCCGTCACCCATGCTGTCCTCTGTGTATGTGAAGGTCCCGCTGGCACCCTCTGTGGGTGAGGCTGGAGGTGACGCAGACAACAGTCTGTGTGTGAAGCTTCCCCGAGGGGAGGGGCACTGCTCTGCTTGGGGCAAAGGCTCTGAGTGTCCCGGGGGATCGCAGCAGCTGAGCTCAGAGGAGAAGTGGCTGCAGTGGGAGTCGGCCACAGAGGGCAGACTACCGCTCAGAGACGGAGAGTCAAACTCAGATGAATTTGTGCTGCGCTGCTCCAGCAGCTGAGCGTCCAGCTCCGAGCGCACCTCGCACTTTGAGTCTTTGCTGTTGGCCCGTTTCCACATCTTACCTTTGCCCCGGGGTCCGGCCGAGGCGGGGGGCTCCTTGGACCAGGGCGGAGAGGGGCAGCAGCAGTTAGATGGGCAGGGACAGGCTCCTCCGCTCGCCCCCTTCACAGCAGCAGAGCTACAGCTGGCCTCGTCCAGACTACTGCTGCCACTGCCACGCCTCTCCTTCTGCTTACACTCCACATCCGCCTGCACCTCCACACTGCTCTCCCTGAAACAACACATCACACACTGAATCAAGGTCGTACAAGCGCATCAAAGAGAGCATACACACATTTTTATGATCGTCTTATGTGGTCTTAATATTTTTATTAATTGTAGACCTATATACATGTGCATATACATAAGTAACCCCTTCATACGACATCAGTTTTGTGAGGTGTAATGGAAAACAGTGTGGTGGGGAGTACTGACCTCTCTAGGGACATGTAGGCATTGAGGATGGACCCGGCCATGGCTCTGGTGCTGGCGTTGTCGCTGATCGTCCCGAGACTCACTGTGGCTGACTCCCCACTCAGACTGCATCGCTCCTTTTGGACATCAGCCTGAACCTCCATCCTAAAAATGTTAAGGAAGAGGACCATTTTTTTTAGGTCAGATTTCTAAGCATTCCTCCTGTTTTTTATTGTATTGCCAGTGTGAATTGTACCTGTTGTAGCAGCTGCCCGACAAACTGCCGGTAATACTGGTGCCGGCGAGGGCTGTGGTGCTGGCATTGTCGCTCATGTTGTCACGGTGACCGGAGCTGACTCCACAGCGCTCCATGTGGCTGCCACTGACACTGAGGCTGAGCCCGGTCAGACCGCCCACACTCGCCCCGTCACCCAGGCTCGGGTTATTCAGCCGCGTCTCTGCCACCGATGTGGTGTCTGAGCACAAGCAAAACCAGAGGATTAAACAGAAGAAACTATGTGATGAAGAATCTATTATAAGATAAGAATTTTGTAAATTACAATGCTTTAATATTCATGGGTTTCAGCTGCAACATTTTGAGGACTTTATCTTTATTCAAAAGCTAAAATTATTTTGTTTTGAATTGTTAAATCGCTATGGGATCAGTCCCAATTTCTCATTATTCTGAAACCCATGGGTAGAAGATATACAGAAACTGTGGACATGTTGTGAACAATATTTTGTAAACAAAAAAAATGTACTTGCAAACCCTGACTCCCCCCCAAAAATTGTGTACTGATGAAACATAGAACATCTAATAAAGAACCAAAGCGATATGGTTATGCAACTTTGCAAAATATTTCAGATTGAACAAAATATTTTCTGAGGTTTGAACAGTCGAACTAGTGGATTTCCCTTGTGTCACGTCCTGTCATCAAGTCTCACACCTTATGTATGTGTAAAAGCCAAACTGAAGCTGTTGTTTGGAGAGATCTTCATCATTATTATTATCATCGTTCAAAACGACAGTTTGACAGTGAGTTTAAGCCTGGGACATTTTTGTGTCGACAGAAACAAACTCTGTCCTCTCACACCTCGAGCTTAGACGCCTCCTCCTCTGTCCACTTTAGTGACACATTGTGTGGCACATGTTGATTCGTCTGGGCATGGGTCAAATGCTATTACATAACTGCAAATGGAAAACCCTGACATGACGTCTTGAACATAGCTGTGAAATATTCTAGAAGAGTCAGACATAAGAACATCATGGCATCAGATCTATCATTTCGTAGTTTAGCAAAAATGTTGTGCTGACATCCAGCTAAAAGAGGTGATAAGTAAAGTATGGTAACTAAAGTATGGTAAGTAAGTATGTATGTAAGTATGTTTGTAAGTAAGTATGTTGGTGCCATATGATTCATTTCACACTCTGAGGACTTCAGGGACCGGCCTCCTGCTGGTGCCCAGAGTTAGGACTAAACATGGGGAAATCAGCGTTTCAATTTTATGCAGCTAAAACCTGGATCAGTCTTCCTGAAGATGTGAGACAGGCCTTTAGCTGTACATATGACTGATAGGTTTTTATTCTGCAGTTTTCTCCTTTAATGTAAATTTTATGATGATTATTTGTGATTATTTATGTTTTGATTTGTTGTATTGTGATTTTAATATCTTTCTTATTCTGTAAAGCACTTTGAATTACCTTGTGTACAAATTGTGCTATACAAAAAAACTTGCCTTGCCTTGCCTATGGCTACACGTAATGCTAATGCTTAGAGAGTGATTTTTTTTATTAGCTGACAAATAAAATTGCTATTTTTTTAGCATGGTATTAGAATCAGAAGTGTCCCAGTGTGCTTTTAGTCTGCAGTCCAGATTTCATCAGTCATTATTAGAGCCAATCCAGGCCTATACAAGATTTGCATCAGGAACATACACAGAAAAATATTAACTAGGAGAAAACAGATTTGTGTAAACTTTATCAAACAGTTACCGGCTGCTGCTGCACCACTTCCTATGTTGTCATTTTCATCGTCAAACTCAATTCGGACTCCCTTCCCGTTTCCAGCAGAAACTCCACATCCTCCGCTGCGGCACAGAGAGATCGGGACCACCCCATAGACGTAGGCCAGCATGATGGGGACTCCAATGCCTGAAAATAATTTAAAAACAACTCTTATTTAGACAGATGAATGTGGGAAACTGAAAGAGGATTTGACAAAAGGTAAAATGAGAAGTACAAATGTGATGTTCTCTTACCAACAGTGACCGCGGCAACCACAGGTGACACAATGACCGACAGAGTCACACCTCCAGCGATGACCAGGTTCCTCTTGTGTTTGGAGATGTCTTTACCCTCGTAACGATTATGAATCTGGAGAGAGAAACAACAGGTTATATACTGGGAATGTTTTACTAGCAACCCAGTATTTGAAAACTGGACAAATTTTCATGTGTATTAATTTAGCAGGACTATAACAAAACAGACACAATTTCAAACTAGATTTTTATCTGTAGAACTCAAGAACACCAATGTTTTATTTCTTCTTAAGTGTGCCCACAGCATGAACCAGCCTGCACTCACTGATCAGAAATGACTGGGATGAATATGGAGTGTTCATTTTCCCCTGTCAGATTAAGACACAGTGTCATGAGTGAACACCGTCTTGCCCAATGACACGGGACCCTATACGAAACTCTTATTTTGTATTGATCATACACAAGTACTTTTGAGGGATTCATAATTATATTCTTTACTCTATTAAAGTAAAACCATGGTTCTTTTTCGTTGTGGTTTTAGTTTTCAGTGGACGCCTCTCACCTTTCTCCCCACATAAACTGGAATGCCAATGATCATGGCCGGAATGGCGATGCCGGCGATCAGTGCGATCCCGACTGGAGCTCCGACCAGTGTCCCGAGCTGCCACAAGATCTTCTTTTTCCTGCTCCACGGCTTCTTTCCCCAAAATGTGCAGCCTGACGGACTGCAGGTATATGACAGGAAAGAAAGATTAGGCACAATATTTATAGCATTATGAAACTTTTTACTACTGTGCAAGATGTATTTTCTTGTGTGTGCATTGTGTTGTGGCTGGTTGTACCTGAGGTAGTGCAGGTCAGAGATCTCCTTCATGCAGAGCCAGCAGAACTCACATCCACACACTGCACACGTCATGTGATTACAGCTGCCGTCGTTCATCTTGATGATGTAGGCCGCACAGCGTGGGCACGGCTTGATGTCATCTCCTACAAACAGGTTTTATTCACTGTTACAATTCAAATGTGAGAAATTGCTGTAGTTCTACAACCTTGAGCACAAGATCTATTGATTTTCATTGTGAAAACCGGTCCCAATCAAACTTGCTGCTTGAGCTCATTTCATCTAATCACATTTAGTTTATATAAAATGTTTATCCAAAACCCTATCGTTCAGTGCCTTGTTGGAGGTTACTGGGAGAAAAATGCTATACAAAATGCCAATCAATAAGTCAAATGACTACATCTGGTCAGGATATTGGTTGTTGGCTTGAAAAGAGTGATCACCTGCAGCGCCGCTCTCCTGGCTGTGGCTGAGGGAGGATGACCTGAAGCTGCGGAGGCGTAGGTGTTGTGCCCTCTGCTGGCGGGCCGTGTCACACGTCTGGTTGGGGTGCCACAGCTGTTTGCAGTGGTAACAGAACTCTGTTCCACAGCCATCACGTCCACAGGTAATTTTAGGACAACTGGCACATCCAAACGCAATCACAGCATAACTGTGGAACAAATAAAGAGAAATGTTTAACTTGGAAGTGAAGGTAAAAGTACAACATCCAGGGTCCTCAAGCTAAATGTTATTGTAATGAGACGACTTTCTGAAGCGATTTCAGCTATGAGCTCTTACACAATCGTTCAATAGTGGCTCAATAGGTTCAACCTGGCTGTGTCACACTACAGCGCCCTGCTTGTTACTACACTGATCAATTTAGAAGCATTTTCTAAACTACATGGCGTGACAGAGGCTCACTTTAATGTGTAGCACAAACTTAACACCCAAAAGTAATTATTGCCTCAAAGAAACCAACCATTACTGAGTCAAAATGAGGCAGTTAAATCTGTCACGCATGACACTTAAATTTAAAGTGCTAAAAATAACAAATTATACACTGTTGAAGCCTGAGATACTTGTAGCTACTCTATTTAAAATGCACCCACACTGCAAATGTGTTAAAACATCCAGTTAGAAAAGCAAAACTACTGTGTAACAGAAGAGATTTAAATGCCAAGAAAACAGAATGCATAGATCCTGCAGTGATCGTTCAGCTAGTCACTGTTAGGTGCTCGTGCCCCTTTGCACAATATCTTCAATATATTTTTATAATATTTATGCTGCTTTTGTGGCGTGGCTGGTCGCACTATAAATAGGCTGCCTATTTTCTTCCCTCTTGCTCGCTCCCACTGTTCACTGCCTCGCCCTCTGCGCACCTGGGGCACACGCTCGTCGCCTTGCGCGCTTCACTGGTCTGGCTGCTGCTTGGTGTGGACTGCACCGTGCCTATTAGCTGCAGTTAGCCTTTTGTGTTTGACCTGGTGGGACCGGCTGTCCTGTTTTCCTCTTTTGTTTGATAAAGTTTGGGGTCATTTTTGCTTTTACATTAGTGATGTTGGCACCGGCTTCTACGGCCTGGTGTTGCATCCTTGTGTTCTGTTTGGTGGGCTCATCAGGTCCACCTTGCTAGGTGCGCGAAGGTGAATATAAAAATACATGCAAGATAATGGAGGCGCCAGCATCTAACAGTCACAAAACAGAACATGTGTTAACTAAGCACAGATGATCAGCTGATAGAGAGATAGAACAAGTTAACTGAACTACAACCAGATAAGGGTTTAATGTGAAAGGCATGAGAGCATCAGCTGATCACCAGGGAGGGTGTGTGGAGGCAGTATGCATCACAACAAGTAACGTCCAAATGCACTCAGGGTTCCAGGCTAACATTTTATTTTTCCAGGAACACTGTAGCTCATGAAACTTCATAAACTGAATGATTAAGGGCCCATACTATTAACAAATAAGTTCTACCTTAAGAACTGGTATCAAACCTAGATACTCGTTTGAACAAGTATCAATTTGACCTTTCCTGGATAGTTTTAGAATGGTCCACATTTTGTACTGAAAATGGCACTGCATTATCCATAAAAGGGTTTTATTATCATTGTGATATTGAAATCCCTAGCATGGATCTTTTTCTTAGAATCAAAATCAAGTTCATATTTGATTATCCTGACAATGCAAACACATTTAAAGTAAGCTATGGAGAAGTTATCAGGCGTATTTGTTGGCCTTTGCCGTACAATGCTGAACACCATCAATGAGAGCAGGTCTGCCTCAATAAAAAAATGTACACATCAATTCTAAAGCATGATAATATTACTAAAGACAAACCTTTTATTAAACTGATCATTTTGTAAAGAAAAACATACTACAAAAATAAAAATAAAAAATTTACTGTACATACGATAAATACTGAGCCCCTAAAATATTCTTTTTTTACCTTCTGAGCTTCTGTCTAAAAACTATTCCACAGAAAAGATCTCATGAACCCGGCCGTGAGCGAGCGTTTGGGAATCCAGGACAACAGGCGAGTCGCGTTTATGAAAGGCCCATTATTTGGAAACAGGGTCAGAAGGGCCTCAACAGCAGGGCCAAGATGGATTCAGGGCTAAAGCCATTATCAGTGAGTAAACTAGGCATGGCATGTAGTGGGAGTGTTTAGGTTATAAAATGGAGGAGGGTGACCCATCGAGTAAATATGACCAGGGCCCCTAGGAGCAAACTGTGGAATTTGTACAGCCTCAAACTAACAGAATGGCCCTAACACTGCGTTGTCAGATATATTTAAACCAGTGCGGCCAGAATGACAACTATGTCGAACCATTTAGACATAGTTACAAGTCCAATGATGACAAGAGAGTGACATCATTTAATAATAGACAAGGCAGCTGTATTTATTTATAACTCTGGCCGTGTCAAAATAGAAGCCAGATACAGTGTTGCAGATTTGTTTGATGAGAAGTCTTTGGTGGCTATTTTTGGGATGGGCCTTGAATGCATCACGAAAAGTAATTACACATCAAGTGTATCTCTAAGGAGCAAACATGAGCTTGATAGTGAATTTACTTGGAGTTACTGGACAATCATGAGATAAAAACAGAAGAGGAAATAAAATCTTGTGGGAATAAACATTAAAGTCCAGCTTCTTAGACTGACCCTTTGATTAAATGTAGATTTTTATTGGTAATATAGACCTGGATTTGTGATTTTATTTTTAATGCATAATACATTTCTTCATTTATTCTGTTTACTATAATGCCATTATGGATCTTATTCATATCTGAAAAAAATCTACTTCTGAAACTTTGTTAAACCTTTTCACACATGAGGCCTGACCTTAACCCCATGACTGCACTATTCACAGCTACATCTCTTACCCACAGTCCGGAGCAGGGCACCAGCGGCAGTCGGGCTCAGCAACTAGCCACCTGCGCAGCATGAACTCTTCATACTTCTCCATGAGGGCACGGTCTCCCAGAATCATCTGGATGTCGTGGGGGTTGAAGCGCTCAGAGCACTCGGGGCAGCTGATGTTGACCCGGGACTCTGAAATCTCGATGCGGAGGTACTGCCGCAAACAGTCGGCGCAGGAGCGGTGATGGCACGTCATGATGTCTGGAAAACGATCCCGCGAGTGGCGTAGTAAACACAGCGGACATTCGAGAAGGTCGGATGAAGACCCTGATACAGAGGAGGTGGAGGCGAGGCCCAAGGCGGAGTGGGCAGAGGTTTTGTCCTGGAAGGCCTCTGATTGGACACTCTCTTGTCCCGGGACACCTTCAGAAGATTGAGTCTTTGATCTGCGTTTGGTGTCCGGTCGGCAACGGCGCCCAAATAATGACTGAAGAGAAAAGCGGCGTTTCTTGGGCGTTTTTCGGACAGACAGGCTGACTGAGGAGGCGGCCGAGTGCAGATCCCGCTCTGAGCCTGTGCTGCCATGGTGATGCTGCTGAGGGCTGCTCATCTCGGACACGGAGCACACTTTGGGACTGTCCCACCAAGGACAAGAGACACGGGGGAGGGACAGGGGGAACTAATAAGAGTTAGGACATTGCAGCACAGTCCTGTCTCAGGTCCAGGGGTGAAGGGAGAAACAGGACAATCTGTTCAAGACAAAAAAAAGACATTGTATTAAACATTATGCACTGCACCATTACAATTTACATGTATGTTTCAATCTTTGTTCCAGTAAGGCATGGTCTGTCATCGCTCTATAGCTTACTTACATTTGGTAACATGATCTTATAATGACAGAGGCGCTATGTGAGGCCCGCAATTTTATTTTGTTAGCCTTTCAACATAGCCCATATTTGTTGATCAATATTAAAAGGCATTTCTCAGTTGCAAAGGAATGACATGCATGAATCAAATGTTTAGATTTTTGGTACAATAAAACAAAGTGTATTGGTAAGTGCACAGGGAATGACCTTTAAATTTTAATTTTAATTCTTTTAGTATTTTATGTTTGTTTTGGAATTGATTTTTTCACAAGATTGAACAGCCAATGTTTTGATAAACTATGACGTGACTGAAGAAAAACTAGCCAAGAGTGACAAGTTGAATTCCTGTAATTTAAATGTTCTGTAGTACTTCTATAGCATTGGTTTCTTTCAGCACAGAGGAGTTTATTGGCAGGCGCAAAGCATTTTTCTGTGGAAAAATCTGAGCACCTTTCAGTGCAGCGTGGACAAACCCAAACAAAGCCCTGAGTTCCCTGAACACACATATTTTCAGAATCAGATGTATCCACAGCTGTGTCAATGTGCCACACCTCCACCCAAACTCACACTTCAACATTATTTTAGTTTTACAATAAGAGACGACCGGCTCTCTGTTCAAACTCACATACAATATCTGACCAGGCACAACGCTGGACTGTCCCTGACCACAGCAGACCAGGAACTTTCTAGTCTTGGCACACAGTCCTTTGGCCATTTCAATCTTGGTCAAACCACTGTACATTGTATTTCTCTTGCTGTATAATAAAACCAATCACAAAAGTCCTGTCAAGACGAGTATGTTTTATTCATGACACCCGTTTTCAAACCAAAATTGACAAACTGATGAGAAATTATAAGCAACTAACCTGATGTGTAGCCCTCTGAACAGAGTTCTACACAACAATCTGATGGCTCTCAATGAAAGCATTCTGAACCAATGATCGGAGCGTTCAAACAAAGACTTGACATTGATTGGTTGAAGCATCACAACAGCGGAACAAGCCAAAAAAAAAAAAAAAATTTTTTTTTTAATTAAAAAAAAAATAAAATCACACTTTAGTTACATCCAGTTGAGAGAAAAGCACAGGCGTCTTAGCTTTCCACAAAGTGCTCATTCTGCGTGTTTTTCAAAAACAAAATAGTCCGTATTTACGCTAAAACAGGCTGAAGTATGTTTGTCAGTGTCACTGTGTTTGTTTTGGTTTGTTCGGCACTGGCTTCCGCACCACAGTGTTGCCTTGTGATTGGTCAGACCTATCACATGCACCAATTCAGCTGGAGCTGTTCAAGACGGATTCTCAAGAGCTTGTGAACAAAAATTACGAGAATCTGTCTTGCTGGCAAGGCTAATAAGCAACTGCTTCAAAAAATATACAACTAAGCAAACATTGCCGCAGTTATAATTGATTCTCTATTGACAAAAGAAAACTTAAATTGATTAATTGGTAATTACATTTTCCTTACATGAATGTGAATGCCAGAGTATACCTAGTGTGAGATCATGTTTGCTTCACACCAGGTGCCTAAAAACAAACAATACAGAGCACAGTGAGATTATGGTCAGACATAATAGGCATTGTATTCACCATCCAACAACAACCCTTGATTTCCCAGGGCTCTCATGTGCAGAAAACTGCTTGTGTTTGTCTTTTGGGATTAATTTAAGGAAAACTCCACTGGGAGCCAGATGCTGACTTGTTAACAAACCGCGATTCAAAAGTAGTCTGCACACCTAGGCTATGGTTTTTCCTGGATCATCAACTTTTAGTGTCCGGGGAAAGCCAAATACCATGTCTCCCCTCTATAAAAAACACATTTGGGTTTAAAGTGTGAACCAAAACAGATGGGACGTGAGCCAAACTGTTTTACTATAGAGAAAGATGACCTTAACGACAGAGCACAACATGGATAAACAGTGGACTTTCCAAGACATTTTGTCAAGTATTCTGAGGCATGGGGTGTAATGAGACTAAGATGTTTTCAATTAACTGCTTGTATGCTGCTCCAATGAACAAGAATAGACAGCAATAGGACACAGGAGACTGAGGAGGGGAAGAGGAGACACCAGCACTGGCTAACGAATAAATCATTTACTACTAATGACTTCTGGGGACAACACAGAAGAAAGGGTAAGGAGGGGTCTGATTGGTCAAAGCATTTCTTGCAAGACTTTAGTCAAACCACAATAAAAACAGATATGTAAACATGTGTACCTGTAGATTCTATTTATTAGGTTCACTTTCGCTCGGTGAATAAGATGTGTGATAAGAGAGAAGACTGAATATTAACTCGCGACGAGGTATATTGCCAATGCTTCTATTAAGCATTGGGTTTGGTGCAAAAGGGGTACCAATGACCATAAAATTTCATGACTAGTTTAAAGTAGATAAGATAGACTAGGCTTTATTTGTTCAAAGGAAAACATTAGTTATTAAAACAATACCCATTATGTTATTTGCAAAAGCTTATTTTTTTTATTGTATTCTAAACTGACGGAGCAGAATTTAAAGGTGCACTATCTAATTTTTCTAAAGGGGGGAAGTAGTTTAATTTCAGGTTTTTTGGTTGCCAAAAAAAAATCATTCTTACTACTGTGTCTCCATGGAAATAGACATGCTTGAAGCCATTCTGTGGAACATTTGAGGCAAAGCCATAACCTAACCAGGACTTTTTTGTCGACCCCTGGAGACAAAGTTAAAACAATAACACTGCTTGGTACGCTGCATTGAACTTTTGTACTACTTTTAGTCTTTTAGTCACTTTTAGATCATATCCAACAGGACGAGAGCTTTTGATGATGTATGATTGGGTCAACTGGAGTCATGTGACCGAAAGGAAACTTTAACAAGGCAGCAGCACGCGGCCACAAAGAGAAAGGAACATCCAGGCGTGCTCAAAGTGGAAAAGCCTGTCTGTTCTGTGAGGACTGGGGCCAGTGGATACAGTGATGGATGTATTCAAGTGTGCAGCTCAGGGCACTCACTGGATGCTGTCCCAGATCTTCATGTGACCTGGGGCCAGGAAGAAGCGCAATAAACACTGGCGACTGTTCACAGGCTAGTCAAACCAAAGTCAGCGCCGGAAAAACTCACATTCACTTTTGGAGCTTTTATGGACATCTCAAAACAGCTGAAAGAAATTCAAACCCACTCATTTCCTGTTAGAGAGAATTTATGCTTTATGGAGTCAATATGATTCATTTGGATTCTTTTTTATTCATGAGGTCTGTGCCCAAGAAATATGATTGGAACAAGTCTATCATTTACATTTCTGAATGCAATGAGCAATTTAATTCAAGGTCCCACACGACTCATTGAGAAACAATTTTTTATGTTGACTTAAATACATCATTTTAAGTAAGAGGTTAGTGAAGTTCTGGATAAGTAATTATGGTCAACCATGATTTATGTGAAAATGGTGGTGGAAACAGTGTCATGCAGGGTTAAAGTAGTAATGGTTTTACAAGTGCAGTCCTCACTTGACCACAGAGCTATAACGTGTTGGGTCCTGCGCAGGCTGAAAAAACTCAAGTAGCCTTCCTATAATTTAGCTGCTGTAGTGGATTTTTACATTACAGATCACTGAATGCAGGAACTCAGTTCACCTCTGTACAATGCCCTGTGAGTATCAAGATTACCATCATGTACAATGGTTTTTGAGGTATGAGGTGATTTTAAGGTCAAAGGATGTAAATATTAGCCAACCAAGATAATGCACCAACTCATATAAGAATCGTTTACTGCTATGTTTACAATGCAGTCCATGAGATGTTGAGAGGCATGAACTCAAAACCTCAAAAAAGACATAGTTCAATTACTTTTTAGACTTTTGTTATAATTTAGCTTCCAACCCTAAAAATATCAAAGTATTTTTCCCATGTGAGGCCTCATCACGTAGTTGAATTTCCGCTGCATTCCAGTTAGACATCACACTTCCTGGTCTCAACAATGCATTTAGATATTGACTGGACACTCACAGAAAGAGCCACTAAAAGGTGATTGTTGGGACGTCCTATGCCTGTCAGGTTTGGGACACATTTTAAAGTGGACGCTGAAGCCAATGGGGCTCTATTTAAGCTTCTGTAGTGTAACAGTGAGGGCGTTGAACAGAATGAATTCCATTGAGGCTGCTTTCAGCACTATTTACTAAACACTGGCCAGGGACTTTTCCAATGCACAAAACTGCCATTTTAATGTCATTATTCATTGAACATAATGTTCACGATTGCAAATCGGTCTAGACAGGTTTTGTGATTCTTGCAAACTTTGATCTGGTTTAATACAGATTTAATCATCTCTGGTTCATCCCTGAATCCTGACCTATGTGACTTGTTGGTGTCATTTTGACCTGGTTTCATCATAGTAGTCCTGGTTTCACTCTGTCAAGATAAAATAAGAGATCCCAAGTACCATGATCCGCCCTGTTTCACTACAAGGCTCCTAGACCGTATCCTGCAATTGTATTCAGTACAGGTGAAACTATGGCCAATTGCAAACTAATAAATGTAAAATATTTTGATGAATGGTGAATGTTTTGCCAACAGAGCCATAAAACTATAGTAAGACAGAGAGCAGATGGTGTGTGTACAATGGGAAAAGACCCAATTGTTCCCGTTCCGCTCTGAACAGGGAAATGAACAGCAATAGCTATTCATAATTTATCAGCAGTGCTCGGCCGCCAAGATTTATCAAAGCCAAACATTTGTCAGAGTGAAGCTCATTCGTCAATAGTAAAAATAATATGGACCAACTTGACTAATTTAGTAATAATAAAGAATGACAAATCTGGAACTGACCAATAACATGGGGTTGAAGATCTATTTTCAAACAGGTGGATTTTTAATTTGTTCAATAAAAGGGAGAGTCCTACAGTGTAAGACAAATATATAAAGGTGACGGTGGCAAAGGAAAAACACAGTGATTCCGTTGATCTGTTGACTGAGGGGAGATTATAGAATAATGCCCGTGTTTAGTCAAAAGGTCTAGGGCAAGGGATTATATTCATAGCTAAAGGCAAAATAATAATAATAATTTCTGTTAAAAAGGCGTATTATGCCAGAACATAATTGATTAATGTGTTTATTTACATGCTGGTTAAATTTCTTGGTTTAATTTGTGCTGATCTTTATTGTGCAATAGCCTGTCTCTAACTTTTTGGTATCACTCATCCTTGTAAAGTGTTGTTGCGACCTCAACTTCCTTCCTGAAAGTTTCTCATCTCAAACGCTCCTTTGGGTTTGCAGTCCAAACGTGGTAAACCAAGACACCCCCCATGTTGTCAATTATACCTGTTAATATGTAACGCTAATGTTAAGCATATGCAACCGGATAAGACCAAGTAGAAAACAAGGATTAAAAGATAATGTCACATAACTACTACTAGCTTAGTACTTTATTATTCTATTGTATTCGTGTAAGTTAAGAGGATATGTTTGTGAATAGACGGAAAACTGATCAAAATGAGCAGAGTAACAAATGGCTTGGGTGATCGAGGATTTTACAGCTGACTACTCCACGTTAGCTTCCATGCTAATGAAAACAGATTGAGCTAACGGACGGCTTTATAAATGTACACGGTCAGGGAGTATCTAAATTGCGATATGGTTAAAGTATATGTGCTGTAACCATCATAAACATACTTTATTTTCATCAAAGACGTTTTATTTTCGTATCACCGAGTTTTGATCACGACGGTTAAGAATGTACGCTAACAGCCAATGCTAAAAACTGCTAGCTTCTAGGCAGATTCGAAAGGGAAGTTATCTTGCGATAACAACACCGCATAATCAAAACCTAAACGTTTAATCACGGGCCCAAAATGTTAAGTTAATTTGTATTTACCTTCTAGTATGCCGGGCTTGTTGTCAGACGTGGCTCGTTCCAGTAGTAGTTTCAGACGAGAAAGAAAAAAAACTTCGTCGTTGCTGCTTCAGTGAATTCCCCGAGTGACTCCGAGCCAACACGACACACCAACAAAAATGAAGAAACACCGGAAGTTTGCCACAGTAACACAAAATAAGATAAGTCATCCATATAAATGTATTTACAATTAATGCAAGAAACAAAACTATGAATCGCACTGATACATATACCATACAAATTGGTCAATTTAAACGTAAAATGTTGCGGGAATCTGTTGAGGGAAAAAAAAAAAGTCTTATTCTTTTATTTTTTGTTCAAACAGGAAGTTGTTTGAGTTTCGTCTTATGTAAACTTGAAATGCTGCGGCCAATTTTCATGTTTACAAATGGAAATTTCGCCACACTGTGGACGTTTTGTGGGAATGATACAAAGTAAGTAAAAGTTATAACATGCTTTTGCTTTTTTCAATCAAGTTTATTAAACTGAAAAAATGAATATGAAAGTGGAGACATAGTGAAAAACACAAAGGGGTTGATAGCTGTGTTACCTTTATGTAATGTGCATTAACAAAGTGTCAGATTTTATTTTATTTTATTTTATTTATTTTAAGGTAGAGGGTTCTTGACCTCTAGACAGAGACTTGTCACAGCAGAGAATTTTGGCCCCCTTATCAACGTTAGTCGTATTATTATTATTATTATTATTATTAGTAGTAGTAGTAGTAGTAGTAGTAGTAGTAGTAGTGTTGGTGGAACGTAAGGACCTCTACAATTCTAATATTTGCTTAATTGTGGGTCAATTGTATCCACTGTTTGGTCCTCCTTTGGATAATTTCTTGGTTAGGATTACTATAGCAATGACGTAGTCCAATTTTAGACCTGGTTCAGCCCTTCTTTAGCCCTATAATAGTACTATCTGGTCGTACTCGGGAAGCCAAATCTTTCCCAAGGTGGTACTTGGTGTGAAAAGTTTGAGAATCACTGCTTTACATCACAGTAAGAAACTTGTTCTGTAGACCAGAGGGAGGCAGTAAAGATAAAGAATAACAAAACTCGTGTATATTCATTCAGAAGAAGTCATAAGTCTGACAGCCAATCCCAGCGTTTTGGATGGAGCATGCGCAGTCACTTCGGATCAACTCATAACGGACAAACATCGCTAGCGAAAGGAGTGCTAACACTTCTGTGATCAAAGCTTATTTTGGTTTATTAAAGTGATGAGGTAGATAACAGCTCGCTGCTCTTATCCCGTTTGTCAAACATTGCCATCGTGGAAATGGACCAGGAGTTTGAAGACATAGATTCCGACGGCCGGTGGCAGAAACTATATCTAGTAAGTCTTTAGCATAGTTAGCACATTGCTAACGATCATCCAGTAAAGCGCGTATTTATTTTAGCAAGCCAGAATTTGAGCGCCCTACACTTTGTTGTCCTTTTCTCAAACTGTCTGCATCTATTGTGTTACTTATATGACCTAATATTAAACTAATATTAGGTCATATAAGTCACGCGTTATTTACAATTTCTAACTATTTTGGTTTTACTTTATACAAATGTGTTGTTCATCCAAGACTGTGATAAATGTCAATCACTCAGTCAGTGTTTTGTACTATTGGTTTACAGGAGATTAGAAATCAATCTCACGAGTGCCCCTACAAAGTGGCAAAGTATCCAGAGAACCGCAACCGCAACAGATACAGAGATGTCAATCCATGTAAGTAGAAATTCAGTGATAATTTTTCTTTCTTTGGGCACCTGCTGTTTTGGGGCCTGGTCAAATGCATCCCTGGCTGCTATAAAGCGAAGCCCACGCATTTTTAATACTGGTTGCTCATTATTCACAGTTGACCACAGCCGAGTGAAGCTGGAGAGCACAGAAAATGACTACATTAATGCAAGTCTGGTAGTGATGGATGAAGCTGAAAGAAGTTATATTCTAACACAGGTGAGTTATATTAGTAACTTATAATAGTGGGCAGTAGTGAAGCAAGATTAAACAGAATTAAGAAAACTGACTTCATAAAGTCAAAACGCTGAATTGTTACTCAACACATTCATCAATACCTTAATGTTTTTTTTCATAAACTTTTCTGTTTCATTTAAATTTCATTTTTGTTATTTAAAAAGGGATTCCTATCTACCACCTCTGACTTTTTGTGCACCCTTTTCTTGTTCATGAGAATGATGGTACATTTTTGTTCTTGTCTTCAGGGACCTCTCAGAAATACCTGTGGTCATTTCTGGCTAATGATCTGGGAGCAGAAAACCAAAGCAGTCATAATGCTCAACAGAGTCATAGAGAAAGGCTCGGTAAGAAGACAGACATACAATAATGTATAAGTTTGAAAATTAAGACATCTCCTTAAGTGGCCTTTGTATGTAATAAACAAAGAAGACATTGTAGTGATTTCAGTTAGTTAATCTATGTATTAAAATGACACAATCAAACTATTGGGGAAGACTACCAATAGAAAAAGGGCCCAACCAGTAAAGTTGTTGAGCAGGTTTGTAAGCTAAATTGAGTAAAATATGTATATGTATATGTATGTATGTTTATGTTGTTTCCATCCATTCGCTTTAAAAAGAGAAAATGTGGCTGATAGGAAGACTCAGAAACATTGAAAGATGTGTCTCTCTACATAATTTGAATGTTTATGTGATAGGATATAATACTTGTATAAAAATTGGCTAATAATTCTGAAATCAAGGTTATATGGCTAATTACCATGTCAGGTTTATATGATTTGTTGTTGCTGCTCATGCGGAGAAATTTTGTGTAACCTTCAACAATGCTGAATATAGCATTAACCCTCATCTTTCACAGTTTAGCTGCATTCAAGCGAGTTAATGTGTTTGAGAATCAGCAGGATAGGGGGAATGTGGTGTTTTGACAGTGTATTCACAGAAGTGCCTCAAACTGGGATGCTGCTAAACTGTTTTCCTGTGATTTGGAGATTAACCTCACCCCCTCTCGTACTCACCAGCTGTAATCCCTATTTCCCCGTAGAGCAGCTGGACTGGATCTTTCTAGGCCATGACTTTTACCTCATTGTTTTCTCAGAAATTGGGGGGATAAGAAACACCTTGTCTGAAGATGTTGAACTTTAGTGAGATTGTTGTATTTAAATCCAGCTGCACTGTTTCAAGAAATTAGTTTGTCAGTGTCTGGAACTGTGGAGTGAATTATAGGAAAAAGAAATGTTAATATATTCCTGAAATCAGCAATGTAGATGTAGCCTGATTCCATTGATTATTAGAATACATGTAAATGAGTTTTATTCTGCCATCTTTTTGAAAATATTAGTAGTTTTTTTTTAAAACCTTTTACACCATATTTACTTGGCAAGACCTCTATAGATAATTTACTTGTCAATAATTTAGCTGTAATGTGGGTCTCACTTTTACCTGTCATTAACAGAAGATCTGCTGTTGCTGTAATTATGCATTAACCCAATCTATAAGTAAATTTTAATAATTCATTTGATGTTTTCTTTGTGTTTAATAGGAAAAGTGTGCACAGTACTGGCCTTCAGATGAAGAGAGGGAAATGGCATTCAGGGATACGCGGTTCATGGTCACTTTGTTGTCAGAAGAGCCCAAATCGTATTACACAACTAGAGTTTTGGAGCTTCAAAATATTGCGGTAAGGCTGCTGGGCAATTCCTATTAACAATGTAACCATTATTTTTCCTTAGTATGTGTGTGCGTGTGGTTTTGTTTAAGAAGAACATGTCCAAATTGTGGTTTTTGGGTGTTAACACAAAGATGAAAACATGGCTCAGTTCCTTTAGTTTAAACAACTGTCTTTGGGCCTCATAGTGTGTAATGATTGGAATTGGTTTGGTGTGTTACATTTGTGTTTACATTTGATGACATTTTGGGATTGGCACCTGTTTGTGACCACTTATTAACATGATGTCTTCGGATGGTCTAAAACATTTGGAGCTTAAGTTTTTTTATGTTGTCTTATTCTCAGACTGGAGAGAAGCGAGAGATCTACCATTTCCATTACACCACGTGGCCTGACTTTGGGGTCCCAGATTCGCCTGCGTCTTTCCTGAACTTCCTATTTAAAGTTCGGGAGTCGGGGGCACTGGGGGTGGACCATGGCCCAGCTGTGGTGCACTGTAGCGCTGGGATTGGACGCTCAGGGACTTTCTCCTTAGTGGACACCTGTCTCGTCCTGGTGAGTAAATCTGTTAAAGTTAAAATTATAAAATGTTATCTTGATTTTGAGATTGCATTGCAAGTGTATTTATTTACCAATTCAATTATATATTTATAGTAAACATAAAAAAGCGGTATTATCATAACTTCCTTGAAATGTGGGGACCTAATTACTGTTTGAATTTTGTTATTAAAGCATGTTATGGAAGCATGGTATGTAAGGCTGCAAAAATCATAATCATGATTATTTGGCTCATAACTGAAATCACAATTATTTCAAACAGTTACTACTTCAAAATGAATCTGTAGAGAAAGTATATAAGTATAAGTAGTATAATTTATTGGTTATATTTTGCGATACTTGTTTTGTAGATTAAAACCTGGAGCAAAGATGCTTTTCTAATCTCAGATTGAGCACACATATCATTAATTAATTTTATTTTTGATTATAACATTTTTGTCATTCAATAGAGAAATTGAAATCATGTATAATATATGTGGTTTTAAGTCTAGGTTTAGACACTATCTTACGATCTAATTGCTTGATGTTTGGTTAATCCACTATTCTGTTTTATGTTCAGATGGATAAGAGGAAAGACCCTTTATCCGTGGACATTAAAAGCATCCTTTTGGACATGAGGAAGTATCGCATGGGCCTAATACAGACTCCAGACCAGCTGCGTTTCTCATATATGGCCATTTTGGAAGGAGCCAAGTTCATCATGGGTGACTCCTCTGTGCCGGTGCGAAGACTGTATTTACACTATATTAATCTTGCAATTTAATGAGAAGGAAATTGGTTTGTTTGTCTATTCCTGTTTTTTATGTGGTGATTCATCATGCAAAGGCAGAAGTGGTGGCCTTCAGTAAACATGAATACAGCCTTTGTACTCATTGTGTCATATGACCGGAGCTGGTATGACACAACTAGCCTCAATGCAAACATTAAATAATTTTTCATTATTTCAGGAAAGGAATTTCTAACAAAACCAATCTTTTTAATATATATTTCAATAATGTTTAGATTTGCTCATCCTACTGTGTGCCCTGTATCTAACTATTATTTATTTCTGTTATGTGTGAAAATAGATTGCGTTCATATGCATGCTTAAATTGAGCTGGAGGGTGGGTCAGAATTTGATAGGGGAATTTTCTGTTTAACTGTCAGGTTGCAGATGTTTTGGTCTGGTTTGTGGTTAATATCTCTGTAATTACCAAACCTAACCATATGAAACAAAACCTGGCTCAAAGTTCAACATCTTCTTTTTCAGCACAAATGTGCAAACAAAAGTAAAATTATGTTTTGACAATAACTTGACAGAAACTTGTTTAAATAAAATATTATTCACTTATCTTCATATGTTTGGAATCGGCTCCACAAATCTTAAATCTTATGGCTTAAAGTTCTTTCAACTGACAACAATCACATGTTTTTAATATTTATTGAAAAAACATACAGAAATATTGATCCTACCTTCATCTGAAATTTTGACCTCATCATATTCAAAACATGAACACAACCTGTAAACCATGCCAACCATGCCATCATGACTTACAAAAGTAGCACCTCTGTACATTTAGTTGTTGTATTTTATTTATTTATTTTTTTCCCCAGATCCGGTGGCGAGAACAGTCCCGGGAGGACCAGGAACCAAAGACGGACTCCTCTTCGTCAGCTCAGGCGCGGTGTCCCACAGAGAGGATCAACGGAGGCTCAGACTACAGGCAGGACGGGAAGACCGCCTCTCCATCGCCACGCAAGGAGATGGAGGCGGATGGCAGCACAACAAAGTCAGTGCAGTCTGGTTCTTTACTCTGTGTTGTGAATAAAGATAAAAGGTGTAGTTTTTAAAGTAAGCACAGGTTGGGTTCTGTTGAATAGTTACAATTAGGGGATAGAAGTTACTTTTTTAACTACACAAGTAAAAGTATATACCACTTTAATGAACTAAGCCAGGTCCAAATCTAGACTAAACTAAACTTGATTTTACCCAGGACAAAGTTGTGCATAAAATATGAAATTACAAGGTGTAAAAAATCCATGGCAACACTAAAGGACTATTCCAGGATTAAACCATTACTAAACTAGCCACAAGACTCCTGAGTACCGCCAGAAATATGCCATGTACCTGATTTAGAGAAGAATAGCTGTTCTTAACATTATTGAATCACCCTTGTATTGAATCCTACACTAGTCGCTAAGACAATTTTCTTGACTGACAAAGTAAATGATATCACTCTGTACACTTTTGTAATTCAGATATTGCTTTAATGATGTTCTATTTTTGGGGCAGTCCTCTCCAAGACACATGCTATAGACACGTAATTTTACTCAGAAGGGAGTGGGTAATTCCTTCCATTATTGGAAGCATGAAGGTCTTTCTAGACACAACCAGTTTTTAAATTTAGTTTTCGCTTTTATTTTCAGCAAACGTCGCAGAGAAGACAGTATCTCCAAATCAGACCCGGTGAAGATGCCTCAAAGCAAGTCCAGAACAAATGACTCAGAGAGGAAGAGAAAAAGGTGATTACATTTTTGTACAAATTTTCCCATTGTTTTGTTTGCTTCCTGGTTCATTTGAGTTGACATGTCACCACACACTTTACAGAAGGTACATTTTAATTAAGCTCTAAATAGAAAATTGACTTCCAAATTGTAGGGTATGACTGATTCTTTTAAAAATCAATGCAACTGCAATTGGGAGTGGCCATATATTGAAAACACAAGATAATTTTAGCTGTTGAACCTGGCAACTCAAATCTTGGGAGTTTTTATCTCAAAATGAATGTAGCACAATTCTGATGACTCTACTAAACACCAGCTTACATTTCTGAGAAGTTTGTTGTTGTTGCTGTTTGCTGCCTTCCTGTAAAAATGGCCGACCTATTTCACTTCTGACACACTTCTCATGGTTCTCCTCAAACAGTTTGGGCTGCATTTGCTGCACATGACATGAGCTGGCCTGTCCAGTGGGGGGCATTGGTTCTTTACCCCCTCTGTGTTACGGCTACAACACCGTTGAAGATTTAGCGGAGGATTATTGCAGCTTTAGAGAGCACCTCCTCTTGTACGTGTATGAGTCGTGTGTGTGCTGTGTGTGCTGTTTGTGCTGTGTTTTCTTGGTTTGAGATTGGCTTGGCTCTTGCAAATGAAGTTGTTTGACTTGCTGATTTTAAGTAAGCAATACGCATAGTTCAGGCTTGGGCTGCACAATGAAAACAAATTTTAAAAATATGTTGGGGGACAGCACTTGTCTGGCAAGTCCAGAATGATCTCTCTGTCTGGGTATTTTTTAATACAGAGATCAGTCTGGTCACCAGTCCCTCCATAGCACTTCGAGTCAGATTCAGAATGTACCATGCACTCAGATTTGTTAATTTCAGTGATGCGTGTTAAACGAAGCAGCTCATTGGTCATCTATAATGTTGAATCAAATTAAACTTCTCTCACTTCAGAGTAACAGATTTTAGTGCTTTGCTTATTGATTCTGCAGAAATCCAGGACATTTTTTAGTCCCCCTGTGATATTTTGTTCCTTTCTTTTTTTCCCCCGTAACCAGACATATTTTTTCATGCGGATGGACCATGTGTGTCCCTAATTGGCTAACCCACTTGCCAGTCACACCCATCTGAATTCTGGGAGATTGAATTGTGACCAGACTGACATCTTTGTAAAGTATTGGAGAAGTGTGTATTCTGAATCCCAGGCAGGGATATTACTAGAATTGCCCTATGGTTATGTCTCTGAATTCACTAGTTGCAACCCTTAAACTAAATCAGCCCTAAAACAAGACAAAAGCATGTTGAATGCATATGTTACAGGCAAAGTTGATAATCCAGGCATTCAATAGAATGTCTTGTGTCCTCTAGGCAAAGTGTGCTTTATTGTTGGATATTATTTTATTAAAGGCTAGTTTTAGTATTTTTTTTGTTGACATCATTATTGGGACACTTCAAAGAAATATTGACGTTCGTATTTGTCAATATACCTGTAATGGCAAGATTCTCTCATCAAGCCTAAATGTAACCTATACTATACAAAACGAGACGAGACACGATTGTGACAAGACGAGACATTTTTTGGACATTATTTTGTGTAAATAAATTGTGCAGTTCAGTTTTGGCTTCATTTTTTACTTATTATTTTGCTGTCATTGTAGCACTGCTTTTTGGATCTAAAGCTTCTCAAGAAATGTAACTCGCCATCACTTAATCCCTTTTTTGTCCAACCCATATGTAAATATGTGGAAAAAAAATGTCACAAGATATTTTTTCTCAAGTGTGCACAATCTTGTGTCAATTTTGTCTCACTAGAGTTTGTGGCATGAGATCTTGTCCCATCTCTACCTGTTTTGTCTTGTCTTTGGTAATCCCATTAATACAATCAATCAGATACTTGAAAATGCCTCTAAAAACTGTGGAAGGAGCAATGTGAGGTAGGATAAATCTACCAAAAAAAAACTGGTGAGACATGTAGGTAACAGAATAAGAGTACGCTGATTTATCTGTGAAATAAAGAATTACTGCAGACACTTTATTTTAATTTCGACTCAGAGATTCTCAACTTTGCCTAAAGGTCTTCAGGCATTCAAGGATTCCTACTTTGACTGTTACATACATGTTCAAAAACACAGATTTTGCTTTCAGTAATATTGCTAAAATATTTTGTGCAGTCTTGTTTCACAAGATCATTTCTGCAGTATACAATAGTGTCACTGGCCAATCAAAAATGGAGAAATGCCTTGTCTTTAGATTGTTGCCTTTTGCTATCTAGCGGCCTTGAATGTAATTCCTAATAATACTGTAATGTCATTGTTGGCTTGAGTTTTGGACAGGGCCCTTGCCTTTTTCTTGACACGGTTTTGTGTGTTTTGAAAAATTGTGCATTCACTATAGAGATTTCTAATTAAAATGGTACATCAAAGCAATAGCCTTGGAGAAGTGTGGTCTTAAGCTTTTAAAGTTAAGAGTCCATACAGTTTTGAGTAGTGTGCATGGCTGGAGCTGAAAATAATGTGATCTTGCTACTTATGATTTTGGTTGCTAATACTTAGTAATACATTGAAGCATAATTGTTGTCTTTGAATAATTAAACCTAGTACTGAAATGTTCCATCAAAACACCGTGTGATATGCTTATTAAAAAATGGCTGCTTATGCTCCTATTAATTTAAATGGGACCTGTTTGTCTTAAAACCTTGTTAATAAGATGCTATATTGTTCTGTTTTGTCTTCCAGAGTGAAAACTAATGACTGCTAACAACCCCTCGTGCCGCCTCAGCTCTGGCAGCAATGAGCAAATCTTCAGGGAACTCTGCTCTACCAACCACTCTCACCCTCACCTCAACCTTTTTTATACTTTTTAACACATTGTTTGACTATCATCACATGCATTGACAGTTCAAAGCCCACCAAACACAGTCCTACATTCATTAGCTTCAATTGTTTACAGCCACCACAAAAGCACATTTCAGACAAAAACACCAGCGCTTTACCCAACCAAAGCCTGTGCTGCTTCTGGATTAATCTCCTTTTTATTGCTTTAATTTTAATTATTTGCTAATGTATTATGCTTTTCATGAACTTAAGAAAAAATAGGCTATGCATTGCCAATTTGTAATGTTGTTCATATATGTATTTTTAAAGAAAAAATAATCTCTTTCCAGAGGGCAAATATTAAAAGTTATATTTTTTGAAAGAAATTACTTGAAGTTTTTCACAGTAATGGGGTGTTAAAGCCTCCTTTCATGTGCAAAAGTAAGTGATGTGTAATGTTTCAACAATGATGTACATAGTGTTTTTTTTAAAGTGTGTAAAAAGATATTTTTGCTTGTTTAAGAAGCAATGTTACAGATTTGAATACAGTAGATGATGACTCATTTCCTTTACAAGAATTGTCTTAAGTTTCACTTTCCTAGAGTGTAATCTACAAATAAAACTGGTATTATCTAGTTTACATAACAAATGAGTTTGTTTTTATTTAACACAAACCGTAAGCAACTTTTAAAATTTTTCTTGTATTGTACTGCGCATGATTTTTTTCTAACATCCAAATGTCAGAGTTAAAAAGGACTTTTAACTGCTCAGAGTACCTCAAGATCTTGCCATTTCTGCCCACATGATGTTATATTCTGCAGGATTTTTTTTAATTTTTTCTGGAAGTTCTGTTTTTGTGCTTGATGAGCACCTGACTGAGATATTTGTAGACCTAGAGCAGCATATGCTACTTTATCTTTCTAAGATAAAATCAAATTTTATCTGGAAAGTGAATGTGTTAACAGTAAGTGGCTACATTTTTATGGCATCCTGTATCAATGTTTGTAGCAGTCTTTTAAAAAGGCCATAAAATAGTACCTTAAAAAATATTTGAAGAGGGGAGGAAAGCACATATCAAGGACACATTTAGCATGGACTAAACAAACCTGAAGGAACAGGCAAGCTGTTAAAATCAAAGGTGACATCGAATCAAATTACATCGAGGCGTGACTTACCAGAAACACAGTGGATCCTGGCCAACCACTTTCAGTTAGACAGGCGCGGGCTGGGCAGGTTCACACAATACATTACTGTTGTACAGACTGCATTCACAACCAAATGTAGTTAAGGTGTTTAATTGTATACAAAAGGGGTTTCTGAAGTGCCAACAGACATGAAAAATATTTCTGTAAATGAGAATTGCAAACTGCTTCAGTCTGCAAACATCTGGGTTGTATTTTCTAGTATGCCACAACATCTCGGAATAAACTGTTTTAGAAAAGTGCAGGTGGGATGCCGCCTCCAAACATAAGAGTCCAGGAAGGTGGAATCTTCCACTTGTTTTGATCTTCGCCCTAAAAGCAAAATAATATAATTTCCATAATTAAATTACATTGATATAGGTATCAATCCTAACATGTACTTAAGCATTTACACAAAGCTTGCTTTGTGTAAATGCTGATGTATTTTATTATATTCACCAATCTCATGAATGTACTGCACAGTATCAACAAAAATATGTAATTGTGCAATCCAAGTCAATTGTTTTTGGGGTGTGACTCACAGGATTGTCCAGCAGGTGGAGCCAGCTGTTGAGATGGTTGATCAATGTGAATGCATCTGGGATGTTGTCTCCCTCTGAGCAGAAGAGCAGCAGCACAGCCAGTGGGAGGTCCTCTGCACAACTACATGGTCATATAAAAAAAATATACATTAAAGTAATTTGTAAACTAGTGTAATCCAGATTTACAGAGATAGATTACACAAGGTCTAGTCTACATATACTCTTTCTAATCCTGGGTAGACCTTGTTCATATTCTGGTTTAGTTTTGGCTGCAATCTTGGTTAAAGATTTCATTGCATTGCATTGCATTGCATTGCATTGCATTGCATTGCATTGCATTTTGGTTTAGTTCTGGTCACTTACTAGTATATAAAATTTGCACAAAAATATACATAATGATAAAACAGTTTTCCATATTTTCAAATTACACTGCAGTTATCTGTGAGATGCCCTGCTACAATGTAGTCGGGTTTGTACCTGTCAGTGTAAAGTCCTTTGGTAATGCCACCTCCTGGGATGTAAAGTCGTGGCTCTGCGGCTCCATCGGTTAAACCAGGAAAAGTCTGAACTTTCTCCATCTCCAGCCACCCCAGCTCCTTCAGAGCTTCCTCACTCAACTTCAGCATGGACGGGGTGACCAGGTACCTCAGAGGAGACCTTCACAACAACATGATAAGTATTATTGTAATGTATTGGTTCTCAAACTGTGGCAGAATATCACTAATCTCAGGTGTTTTGTAGACTTGATATTGTTACATTTAGAGCAGATATTAAATCATTTTTGTTTATTTCTTAGGTTGGAGCATGTCCTTGTTTAGACTTATATTAGAAGTAATTTATGACTGCTTTGAACAGTGTTTAAGTAGACTTTGGTAGCCCTGGTATAGTTCTGACGTGCACTTGATTTAGTACTGAAATCGACTGGGATGTCGGCACTCTTTAAACCCCAGGACTAGTAGTACAAGTATAATTTTTATTGAGTATAAACTTGAATATTGTCAATATTATTACTTACCCTTGCAGCTGTCTGTCATCCCTTTGATAAGCGTGACTACCGGACAGCACTATCGTCCTGGAGAAACTACTTGCTTTGATCCAAGACACAAGCACCTGGCGAAACTTTTTGGTTCTTTTCTGTAGTAATAGTAAAACAGTAATAGTTTTATTAAGTGTTTCTATGTATCTATTGCTAGACTAGTACAGGTCTGGGTTTTGCAGCATTTACCTGAATGACAGGGGACCGGATTTGAAGAACTGCCAGCTTCATTTCTCTGGACATGTAAACTGTGAAGAGGAGATATTAGCATGCTTCAGTAAGCCTTTACTTCCTCCAACACAAGCAAATCCTATCAAGTGTCAAAATGCAGAGCTCAGTAGCTCTGCAGTTGCTAACATTATCTTTTCTCTATCAAAAATGAACCACGAAGAATATTGTTCTCTACTATAGTGGAACAAAGCTCTTATTAGCTTTTATTCAATCTCTGTAAAATTAGTGGACCAACAAACTCACAAAAATAACCAGGTAATTTCTACAGTACACTGGTCCCTTCCCACCCTCTATGCCCCCACCCATGTTTGCAACCTATGTTCAAATGCCATATTAACCACATCCTCCCAGGTACCTTCAGCAGCGGTGTGCACTCCATCTGCATCCTCTTTTCGGGTACTGTACGGGTTGTTTCCTGCCATTGGGATGAGGCAGTCTGTGTGGATGTGGCCCACTCGACACATATCAAAGGTGGAGATAATGAGGTCCACCGCCAACTGTCCCACGTTACCCACGGCGACCACGGGCTACAGGGAAAGACAGATAAGCATTTTATCTTGCACATCACTCAAATATTCCATAGTTAAAAATGGTGCAGTACTTCAATTTTATGCCACCAACTTATCAAACACATACTTGACACTAGCGCATTGATTTAAAAAGCATGTTAAAAAAATGTGTTACTTTAAGAGCAGGATGAACAATAATTCATTACTAGTAATGAGATTAAATAAATGTTTTTTACGAGGCAGTCCGAAAATGATAACAATTTTGTATTACATTGGAATAAGTCTTTGAGGATAGCTGCCCTGGATCGGGCGGATCTACTGAAAAACTTTGCATATTGTGTCATTGCCAAAGACTAGGAGAAAATGCTAAATAAAAACAATTTAACTGACAGATATTAACTATTTATGTAATAGACAACGTGCTGTTTATAAAAGTGCAAAAGTGTTATAAGTAGTCATATAAAAATGAAACCCAAATGGGACATGACCACACAGAACGTGACTCACCATGATGAGGGTAAATCCTTTCAGATCTGGTGGCGATTTTTGTGACGGGATGAACATTGTGAAGTTTAGCAAAAGAAGAAGGAACGAGTATTAAATTATTTAAATGTATAAACGTAGAGTTTAAAGAAGTTTTCCCTTGTGTTTTGTATTTTCAGTTCGGTGTTGTGGTCCTTCTGTGCACTGTGTCCACCGAGTGTGACGTATTTTTGGCGTCTAAAAAGCGCCTGATGAAAAATATGAA
>KN476322.1:0-10769 GCA_000787095.1 Periophthalmodon schlosseri
AGTTCTGGTTTAGTCCTGACTCAGTCCAGGTGTAGTCCTGATTTATTTCTGTTCAGTCCTGGTTCAGTCCTGCTTTAGTCCTGATTTAGTCCCGGTTTAGTCCTGATTCAGTATCAGTTCAGAGCTGTCAGTCAAACGTCTGTTTCTTTATTACTTTGGATCTAAACCTCAGGAGTCTCAGACCTGATTAAGAAGAAGAGAGATGGACAGACACGAGAGAGGAGGAGGGGGAGAGGGAGGAGAGAAAGAGGGGAGAGAAGAGGAGGAGGGAGAGAGGGAGAGTGAGTAAAATGGTCAGCGGTCACATTTTTATATAGTGCTTTACATCAAGGAACCACTCACCCATTCACACACCAGTGTACACAGACACTGGGGGAGAGAGTGTCTTGCCCAAGGACATAACAACAGTATTCATTTGTGGCAGCTGGAATCACACCGCCAAACTGTGGATCATGGGATCTGAATGCTCTACCAATGATGTTTATGTTGAGACCGGGATTCGAACCTCTAACCATCGGATCAGTGGACAAACGCTCTACCAACTAAAGCTCCTGCTTCAGTCCTTTGATTATTTAGTCCTGGTTTAGTCCTGGTTTAGTCACGGTTTAGTCCTGGTTTAGTTCTCATTCAGTTCTCGTTCAGTCCTGGTTTAGTTTTCAAATTAAAACTCAGGTAATTACAGCCGCCTCTGCTTTTAATTAAACTTAAATTTTTTTTCATTTACACAATTTAAAATTAACTCACAACAGGATTCTGTCATTAAGAACAGACCTTGGGTTTAGTCCTGGTTTAGTCCTGATTTAGTCCTGGTTTGGTTCTGGTTTAGTTCTGGTTTAGTTCTCCTCCTCTCCTCCCTCTGTCCTCTCCTCCTCCTCTCTCTCCTCTCCTCTTCTCCACTTCTCCTCTTCTCCTCCTCTTCTCCCTCTCGTCTCTCCTCTCACTCTTCTCCTCTTCTCCTCTCTCCTCTCCTCTTCCCCTCCTCTCCTCCTCACCTCCCTGTCTCCTCTCATTTGCTGGACACAGATCTTCCTTGTTTCCGTGAGACTGGTGAGATCTTCCAGAGCAAATGTATGCAGATTTGAAACTCGTATGAGACAAAAAGACGAGGAGATAATGAAGCATGAGATTTTTCATTAATGATCAAAAGAATAACTCAGGGTCAAAGGTCAGATCTACCCGGTGAGAGAGTGATCGTATGGGGAGGAAGGGAGGGCATCTGGATTAAACAGTAGCCTATGCAAGTCTTTTCAATATCTTGCATTAATAAATACAGAGTTTTAACAAAGACTAAACCAGAACTAAACCAGGACTAAACCAGGACTAAACCTGGACTAAAGCAAGGCTAAACCAGCACTATATCAGGACTAAAGGCGGACAAAACCAGGAGTAAACCAGTACTAAAACAGGTTTAAAAAAGGACTAAACCAGGACTAAAACAGGTCTAAACCAGGTCTAAACCAGGACTAAAACAGGTCTAAACCAGGACTAAAACAGGTCTAAACCAGGACTAAAACAGGTCTAAACCAGCACTAAAACTTCCTAAAACAGGACTAAAACAGGTCTAAAACAGGACTAAAACAGGTCTAAAACAGGACTAAAACAGGTCTAAAACAGGACTAAAACAGGTCTAAAACAGGACTAAAACAGGTCTAAAACAGGACTAAAACAGGTCTAAAACAGGACTAAAACAGGTCTAAAACAGGACTAAAACAGGTCTAAAACAGGACTAAAACAGGTCTAAAACAGGACTAAAACAGGTCTAAAACAGGACTAAAACAGGTCTAAAACAGGACTAAAACAGGTCTAAAACAGGACTAAAACAGGTCTAAAACAGGACTAAAACAGGTCTAAAACAGGACTAAAACAGGTCTAAAACAGGACTAAAACAGGTCTAAAACAGGACTAAAACAGGTCTAAAACAGGACTAAAACAGGTCTAAAACCAGGACTAAACAGGATTAAAACAGGACTAAAACAGGTCTAAAACAGGACTAAAACAGGTCTAAACCAGGACTAAAACAGGTCTAAACCAGGACTAAAACAGGTCTAAACCAGGACTAAAACAGGTCTAAACCAGCACTAAAACTTCACTGGACTTTACAGAAGTAAAGTTGACAGAGAATGCAATAGAATAGAAGCAAGACTGTTCAGTGTACTTCTACTTGAGTACTATTATTTTGAAGTAAAATTACTCTTACTCGAGTACAAGTTTGACTCTTCCACCACCTCTGCACTGGACAAACGTATCAAGGCTTTAGGGGCTTTAGGTCTCACACAGTTCCACTGGGGACGCTGTGAGCCGCCTTTAGTCTAGACCCGGTTCATTGGTTTAAACCCGTTCTGTTTTATATAAAGACCTTATTTAAGTCAGTATTTTCTGTTCAAACCCGTCTTTAGTCCATGTTTTTATAAAGTCTCTCTCCTGTCGTCCCCGTGTCACCCCTGAGTCTAATCTCTCGCTCCATCTGTCCTTACATCATTTGTTTCATCCCACAGTAAGTTAGCTCCCTGTTAGCGTACTCCCTGTTAGCGCGCTGCCGGATCCGTCCACGCTAGCTCTTACTAGCGGCTAACACACACACACACACACACACACATTATTAAAACATTCAAAGCAGCGATAATATCCTCCAACGGGACCGAACTGCAGCCAGATTACATCATTCTGTGTTTAAACTGTAAAAAGACTGAAATATGAACGGAAATACAAGCCACGCTAACTGAATTATCTTATTATTATCTGACGTTTAAATAACACTGAATATAATAGCAATACAGGGAGGGATACAGGAGGATGGGAGGGCATCTGACACATAGACATATAGTCAAATTTTTGTTCTCATTAAAGTTGCATGGTGTAACTTTTCTCAAGGAGGGGCCACTGCCTGCTTGTCTTCACGGAGATGTTATTGCTTTACCTGGAATATTCCACCGTAAGGCATTAAACATATCTATTTTGCATTTATCCAATTACATGAGTTTATATCGATGAAAAATACCTTGAGAAAAATGCATTCTTAGTGAGTGTGGGCTCGTTTCTCCACAGATCTGACCTGTGACTCGGCCCAGTGGCGTCACCTGCTCGTCTCCATGGAGATGGATAAGCTTAATTACATGTTAAAGGGCCCATCTATGTTATAATGTTGTTTCCTCATCACAAACGGACCTGGAGTTGTGTTTTGTTTCATTCACACATGTTTAACACACAAACCCTGCAGATTTAGACTGAGCTCTTCTCTCAAACTGAAAACACTCTGTTCCACCTTGTGATGTCATGTGCTAATACAGGCAGTGCTCTACTGTGTTTTTAAACTCCAGACACCTTCACTAGAATCATTTGGATCATTTCGGCTAAACTTTGACGCTACAGCTATTGTTTTAGCCTCTGCTCTACTGGTTTTTAAACTCCAAGCACCTTCACTAGAATCATTTGGATCATTTCGGCTAAACTTTGACGCTACAGCTATTGTTTTAGCCTCATTCAAACTGCTTCACTCCTCCATATTGGAGACTCTTTGACGATCTCATCTGTACAAAGGGTAAAATGAAAGTTTGTTAAGGTTTATAACAGTTTATGGTTATTGTAGTGTATTTAAGGTTGTCAAAAGTGTTGAAAATCTGATACTAATTGATACTAAAACTAGTATCAAAACAAGATACTCATTTGAGCAGGTATCGATACTTGAAAACTACCACTTCATGACATCACAAGGTGGAACAGAGCATTTTGAGCTTTGGAGATGTAGACAGACTAATAATAAAGTGTTACTCAAACAGGTGTGAATGAAACAAAATACAACTCCAGGTATGTTTTTGAGGAGGTAACAGCATTATAACATGGTTTAAAGCTCACAAGAGTTAATTTTGCGCAATATTGGACCTTTAAGATTATGAAGAACATAAATGGACAAAATCCCGTCTGTTTTTATAATCAAAATATCAAAATCAAAAACTCATGAGTTGATATCTGCACTGCTCTGATCAATATTCTAGTTACACATCACACTTATGAATAAATGAGACCACATTCTAAACCCCCCCTCCCTAAAAAGCCTTTTATGCGGTGACCTTTGACCCCGCCCCGTCGCCGCACACGCCGACTCTCTGACAGGCGAACAGGAAATCGTTACGGCGCGGTACCGTGCCCCCTGGTGGCCCCCCGAGTGAGTGACAGTGATGGAGCGGGGGGCGTGCGGAGTGCTGTCAGTCAGAATGTAGATCTGCTCCTCATGTGGCGGAGGGATACGCAGCGAGAGGGCGTGAACAGGCCAGACGCAGACACATGCAAATTTAGACTGATGTGTTAAGTAGGGCTTCTGTCAGGGGGCTTCAAAAGACACGCATTTCACACGTTTGATGGAACTATTTAATAAACCAGAGATTAACGGCAGAAATATGGGCCTATATTCTGTTGAAGAGGGGGTATTTACTTCTGTGGGGTATTAAAGAGGGGGTATTTACATGTGTGGGGTATTAAAGAGCGGGTATTTTACTAGTGTTGTATTAAAGACGGGGTATTTACTTATATGGGGTACTAAAGAGGGGGTATTTTACTTCTGTGGGGTATTTTACTTCCGTAGAGTATTAAAAAGGGGGTATTTTACTTCTCTGAGGTATTAAAGAGGGGTATTTTAATTCTGTGGGGTATTAAAGAGGGGGTATTTACTTCTGTGGGGTATTAAAGAGGAGGTATTTTACTTCTATGGGGCATTAAAGAGGGGTATTTTACTTCTATGGGGCATTAAAGAGGGGTATTTTACTTCTATGGGGCATTAAAGAGGGGTATTTTACTTCTATGGGGTTCACTTTCGTTTTTGACGCTCTGAGTCTCTCCTCCCTTTGCTCTCTGTGCTAAGTCACTCCCCCTTCAGAGCTCTATCACAACACAATCAGCTGCATCCCACTAATGAAACTACTGCACATCACATCAGGTTTGTCACGTTGCTGTGCACAGTTTTGTTTCATGTTTTTGTATATTTATGGAGAATTGTCATGTGGGAGCATGGGTGACGTAGACGTGTGGGCGGAGCCTTGGACAGGATTGTACTGCTAACTGTAAGGAGTGTTTGAATAAGGCCCAGGAGAGATTACTAGATTATTCAAACATGCATGGATGACATCTAAAACCTCTTCAGGCATGTTTTTAATGAGGGAACCATGTTATAACACAGTAGAAAGCTCCAAAAAGCCAATTTTACATAATCCCTGCTCTTTAAAGCAGCACATGTAAGATTCCTGGTGTTGTGTTTGCCAGCTCCATGTTTCCATGTGGATATGGAAAGTTAAAACCAAACTTTGGAACATTTCCCTTGCATAGATCAGTTATGCGTTTCTTTGAGTCTATGTTCTTGTCTGAAATGTTCCGCGGTGGGGCTTTACGAGGAGCCGGAGCAGATCTGGGCCAGAGGAGCAGACGACGTGTTTCCTCGAGAGTGTGTCAGTTTGACAGAAGCAGAGCAGCAGGAAGAATGAAGAGAACTGAAACACTTTAGACAAAGAACGAAGGGAGGACGTCTGACAGATAGACCTGGTTTAGACCTGGTTTAAACTTGGTTTAGACCTGGTTTAGACCTGGTTTAGACCTGGTTTAGACCTGGTTTAAACTTGGTTTAGACCTGGTTTAGACTTGGTTTAGACCTGGTTTAGACTTGGTTTAGACCTGGTTTAGACTTGGTTTAGACCTGGTTTAGACTTGGTTTAGACCTGGTTTAGACTTTGGTTTAGACCTGGTTAGACTTGGTTTAGACCTGGTTTAGACCTGGTTTAGTGTTAATATGTTGTTTTGGGTGAATATAGCATTTTCAAAACAATAAAAGGAAACATGATGATCTAAACATGTTATTTGTTAGCAGCTAATACCCCAGAGAAGTAAAATACCCCCTCTTTAATACCCCAGACACGTAAAATACCTCTTCTTTAATACCCCAGAGAAGTAAAATACCCCCTCTTTAATACCCCAGAGACGTAAAATACCCCCTCTTTAATACCCCAGAGACGTAAAATACCTCTTCTTTAATACCCCAGAGAAGTAAAATACCTCCACTTTAAAGACCACTCATCTTCCTCCTCTTCAAACCCTGTCTCTGTCAAAGAAACAAGTCGACAGATCCAGAGGAGACGAAGAGTGAAGGCGGTTATCGAATACCATGAAAATGAGTTTTATCAAACAAGGAATAAACCAGGACTAAACCAGGACTAAACCAGGACTAAACCAGGACTGAACCAGGACTAAACCAAAACTAAACCAAACCAGGACTAAACCAAACCAGAACTAATCTAGGACTAAACCAGGACTAACACAGAATTAAACCAGGACCAATCCAACCCAGAATTAAACCAGGACTAAACCAGAACTAAACCAGAACTAAACCAGAACTAAACCAGAACTAAATCAGAACTAAACCAGGACTAATCCAGGATTAAAACAGTACTGTCAAAACAAGAACCAAAAATACAAAACAATTTTTCTGCTCTGGAGGACAGCGCCTCATCGCTCAAACATGAAATCAGCCAACAACGTTATAACACTCAAATCTCAGAAATCACCTAAACTTCAGTCCATGCGCCCTCTGCTGGCAACACTTTGTAAGCTCAGAAATGAAGACTTCAGAATGATTTTTACCATCAGTATTATTTCAGATTTAGTTTTATTTACAAAACGTGCTTCTAATTGAGTTTATATGAGAAATTACAGTTGCGCTATGTAACTTTGTTGGTGGTGGAGAAGTTCTAGCTTTACCTGGAATGTCCCACAGTATGGCATTAAACATATTTGTGTTTATTCAGTGTTGTGTTGTGTTATTATTCAAAAAACTGTGAGCGGGATCGCCTCTCCACAGATCTGACCCGTAACTTGTCCTGGGAGATATTTAAGCAAGTTTAATGCCATACTGTGGAATATTCATGGTAAAATAAGAGAAAGTACTACCATTTAATGTTGAATCTTGAGTGTTTTTTATTATCATGATGGTATCGGAATCGGTATCGAGTATTGTGTTTAAAATTTTAGTATCGGTATTTTTATTCCCAGTTTGGAGAAGTGCGGTGACTCTCTAAACTTTTGCTGACCCCAGAATGAGTCCTGCTCCAGGGACCAAACCAGATCTGAGTCTTGGTAGAGATCTGAGCCAGTCCTTTGAGTCCAGTCCAGGCGGAGTCTCAACCGAGGTCTAAATGAGACCAACTTTCACAGAGAGACTTTATAGATGAGGAGCCAAGAGAAAGGTCTGGCTAGGTCCTGACCAGGATCCTAACCAGATCTAAGAAGGGTCCAACAAAGTCCTGACCAAGATACTAACCAGATCTAAAAAGGGTCCAACAAAGTCCTGACCAAGATCCTAACCAGATCTAAGAAGGGTCCAGCAAAGTCCTGACCAGGATCCATTGTGGTATCGGAATCGGTATCGAGTATTAAGTCTATTCCTTAGTATCAAAATTGAGTTTGAAGTTTTAGTATCATGACGACACTCCTGGAGATGTCATTGCTTTGTCTTGAATGTTCCGCAGTATGGCATTAAACGTATCTATTTTCATGGAGACAAAGAAGCCACCAAGCCAAGTAACAGGTCAGATCTATGGAGAGGCGAGCCAGCTCACTGTAAGAATATATGTTTTTCAAGGTTTGTTTCTTAGCAATAAAAACACGTAAGTGATAGATAGATGGTTAAAGTCAAATTGCATATTGCGGAACATTCAAGACACAGCCATGACATCTCCATGGAGACAAGCAGATGTCAGACACTTCACCAGAAAAGTTACACAGTCCAGCTTTAATATTTATTCCCAAGTACTTTATCAGTTTATTTTTTCATATTATTATTATGGAGTTATTGCTTTTCCTAAAATGTTCCACAGTATTGTATTAAACTTGTGTGTCCCCACGGAGACAAGCAGATGATACCACAAGGCCAAGTTATAGGTCAGATCTGTGAAGAGGCGAGCCCATTCATGGTAAGATGGTAAGATTTTTTTGAATAACAAAAACACGACATTGAATAAATACAAGTGTGTTTAATGCCATATTGTGGAACATTCCAGGCAAAGCAATAAAATCTCCAGGGAAACAAGCAGGCAGAAATGTTCTATGGTTCTGCTTTAAATTCTGAATTCATATTGATATTTTGTACAGTGTGTTTTGTTTTCACTGTAAAAAACAAACAAACAAACAAAAAAAAAACGTACCTTCACTTTTCATCCATCCTCTGGCGACGTCGCTCCTTTGTTTCCCTCCAAAAATGTTTAAACTAAAAATAAATTAGTTTTAAAAATCCTCTTTGTAATGATCCTGTTTGTGCTGCCCTCTCTCTCCTCCGTGCCCCCGGGCGAGTAACACACATCCACAATGGAAAATAATTAAAAAAAAGTTAAAAGTCTGAATTTTTTGTCAATTTTCCTTTTTTTTTGTTGTTTTTTTTTGCTTCGGAATTTTGTCAGTTTTCCGGGTTTTTTTTTTTTTTTTTTTTTTTGCTTTGGAATTTTTACCAAACAAATTGATCCCCAGGTGCAAGGTTAGTCCAGACGACCCACTTTGCTTTCTGGTTCAAATGCTTCTCACAGTTGTCACAAAAACATTTGTGAATTGTAAAACTTATTTTCCAAAAACAACTGATCCATGTTTGGAATAAATATGGAAGTGAAATGTGGAAAAGCAGAGAGTGACTTTGAATTTGAAAAATAGGTCAACTGTGAAATGATCTGTCCTGGTCTGAAGGCATTTTATACAGGTGCAAAAATCCAACGTGAATTCGGAATATGCAGAAACAATAAACAAAAAATTGATTATGAAATCAGTCTGAAATTTGAATCTTGAATTTTCACTAAATTAAATTAAAAACCTGTTCAAAATGTAATTTTTGGGAACGCTGAGACCGACATTCCTTGGAAATTTTCAGAAAATCATTTATGAATTAACTTATTAATATGAGAAAATTTAAAAATTCCAAAATTTGATTAAAGACAATATTTGATTTTTATTTTGACCAATAGAATTCATTTTCAGTTTGAAATGAACACAAATCCCAGCACAAAAATGATCCAATGCTCCGATTTTAAAGGAATTTTTCCAACCAAAAACTCCAAATCAGGTAAATCCTCCAATTATGGATTTAAAAATTCCAAAAAGATCCTTGTTTTCCAAAGTTTTAATTCTCAATTTTGTTCCGTACAAATCCACCACGGAAAATCTGCAGTCTTTTATTTCATATTTCCAAAATTTCAATGAATCTGAGATATTTTCCACCTTTTATTCCAAGTTGAAATCTCCATAAAAATCAGGTTTTCTCTTCTCAAGATAACCCGGAATATTCTGGCTGCAAAAAGTGGATTTCTTTGTAATCTGTTTAGGTTGCCATGACAATTATTAATTAAATCTCCACAATTTGTCTTAAAATGTCAAAATGCTCTCCTCAAAATCCCACATTAATGTCTTTTCCATATTTTCAGTTTAGATCGTCTCGACAAAATTGTAAAAAAAATCTCAAAATTTTTGCAAAGTTCTTCAATGTTGTTTCAAATTTCTCTTCCAAAAATTGTAAGTAAATTCCTTAGGATGAAAAATGGAATTCTTGTCAGAATTTGTCATCCCTCTCCGACCTCCTTGCTCGCCCGCGCTCTTCGGTGTTAAACATTTTGTCAAATTTGAGAGAGATTTGGTTTTGGGATCCCGAGGCACAGATGGTGGCTCTGTGCGCTTCCGTCCTCTCCCACAAACTGTTGCTCTGCTCTGTTCTGTAATCTGTAATCCTCCTCTCTCTCTCCTCTATCTCTCCTTCTCTCTCTCTCTCCTCTGTCTCTCCTTCACTCTCTCTCCTCCTCTCTCCCCTCTGTTTCTCTCTCTCTCTCTCCTCTATCTCTCCTCCTCTCTTCTCTGTTTCTCTCTCTCCTCTATCTCTCTCTCCTCTTTCCTCTGTCTCTATATCTCTCTCCTCTATTTCTCCTCCTTTTCTCCTTTCTGTCTCTGTCTCCTCTCTCCCTCCTCTGTCTCTATCTCTTTTTCTCTTTTATCTCCTCCTCTCTCTTCTCTATTGCTCTCCTCTCTCTGTCTCGCTCTCCCTCTCTCCCTCTTACTCTTTTCATCTGTCTGTCTCTCTATTCTTTCTCTCTCCTCGCTCTTCCCTCTCTGGCTTTTTTCTATTTCTCTCTCTCCCTCTCTTCTATCTCTCTCTTCCTTTCCCTTCTCCCCTCCCTTTCACCCTCCCCCTCCCTCCCTATCTTTTTTCTTTCTATCTTTTCCTCTTCTACCTCTTCCCTTTCTACTTTCCCTCCCTCTCGCTCTTCTATCTCCTCTTTCTCTCCCTTTTTTCCCTCTGTCTCCTCCCTCTCACTCCTCTAGCTCTTCTTTCCTTCCTTCTTTATATGTCCGTCTCTCCTCCCTCTCTCCCGGTCGTCTGTGGTGGAGTCGTCGGCTGCATCTGAGTCAAATAGAAATCACAACCAGGATTTAACAAGTGAACACATTTATTTTCTCTCTCTTTCCTCCTGTCTGCCCCTCCTCCCACTTTCCTCTCTGTTTATCCTCTCTCTCTCTCATTCCCCCCACTTTTCCCTGTACTCTCTCTCTCCCCCTCTTTCTTCCCCTCCCTCCACTTCTCTCACTCACCCCTCCCCTCACTTCACTCTTTCTGTGATTATCATCTCTCTCCCTCTCCTCTTTCTCTCAATTATCTCTCTCTCTCTCTCTCTCACTCCTCCACTTCTGCTTATGCTCTTTCTCCCTCTCTCTCCTCCCTCCTTTACTTCTCTCACTCACCCCTCCCCTCTCTATTTATCCTT